>BDIU01000575.1:269-15649 GCA_002118135.1 Trebouxia sp. TZW2008
AGCATAGCAGGCAACCGCTTCAATGCCATGCCTTTGCATGTCAGCCAAAGCACCTGACCTGCAGCATGAAGAGAGCAGTGCCTCAACCCTGACACCAAGAAGAGCAATGCCTCAGCTGATGTTAAGAAGAAGAGGAGTGGTGGAGCTGGCTTGATCAGAGCATCGTTCACAGCATAGCAGTCCACTCCTTCAATGCCGTGCTGTTGCATGTCAGCCAAGGCACCTGACCTGCAGCATAAGAAGAGCCAAGCCTCAAAGTTGCTCAAGAATGGGCAAAATGGCTTTGCCAAGATGTCAAAATTGGTGATGCTGTCTCAAGAAGAAGCAAAAGAAACAGAAAGCAGCAGCAGCAGCAGCAGCAGCAGCAGCAGCAGCAGCAGGGACGAGCGTGGTGGTGTTGGGGAAAGAAGAAGAAGAAGCTGTATGAGGCAAGAGAACAAGAAGAGCAAGAAGGGAATGCTTACTTAGTCAGTGCCAGATGGATGTCAGCTTTGCCGCCAGGGCGCTATTAAACATGACGCGAGGGTTCCCAATAACCGCAAGAAAAAGCAAGGGCGTGGTGCATGGTGGACAAGAAGAAGAACGGTCGCTAGAAGCAGAAGAAGCAGCTTACATGGCCAGTGCCAGGTAGATGCTGCCATTGCCATCAGGGGCTTTTGCCAGTGCATCAGGGCCAGGCAAAACTTGAACAAGCACAAGAAGAAGCAAGGTAGCCTGCGTCCTACGGAAAACGAAGGGGACAAGACAAAAAAAAGATGAAGCTCACTTGTCCAGTGCTAGGTAGATGCCACCGTTGCCATCAGGGGCTTTTGCCAGGGCATCAGGGCTGGCCATGATGACTTTGCCCTCCTCAGTCAAGCATGGTAACTGCCCCTGCACAGCATAAATGCACTAATCATGTGGACAGCAGGCACGAAGAAGAAGAGCTGAGGAAGGAGAAGAGGAACACAAAGAAGCAGAAGAAGAAGAAGAAAGCTGATGGAGCAGCAGACATAGGGCAAGAAGAGAATTCAGGAGCTGGCTACCATGACTTTGCCCTCCTCAGTCAAGCACGGCAACTATCCCTGCACATTGTAAACAATTTACTAAGCACCTCAGGCAGAAGAAGGAGGCAGGCAAGAGGACACACAGGAATGGTGAAGAAGAAGTGCAGGAGTCAGGGGCTGGTCAGAGAGACCCTGCCCCAGCCACTACTGCTCAGCAATGTTCAGCATTACAACTCAGATCCAGTCAAAGTGACCTTGCCCTATTCACACAGGCATGGCAGTTGCGCCTGCATGCAGAGGACATGTGGCGCTTCTGAGGCAGCTTGCAAGACCCGTTAGCAGACAAGCAGCAAGACAAAAAGTGAGGCGGAATGGGTGATGCAGAAGAAGTAGGGGAGTCAGGGACTGGCAACTACCTCTGCACGCCATCAAGGCATTAAGCACTTCATGCAGCAGGTAGGTGCGGTAGACAAGAATGTGGACAACAAGCAAGAAACAGACAAGAGCAGTCATTCCTTCACAAGTGAGTCTGTATTTAGGGTCTGCAGGTATGTGAAAAAACACTTCTGATTTGGATCTTGGATCTTGAGACCAAATCTGATGTGTCCACAAGATGAGTCCAGACATCAGAGTTGATGCTGCATGCAACGCTGACGCCAAAATGCGGAATGCAATTGCTTCCGTAGGTGATGAAACAAGAAAGTTCATGACTACAGTGCAAGTGCAAGTGTGCATGTGTCACCTGCTGGAAGAAGAAGACTTGTTGTGGGTCCAAGCCAAAGTAGGCATGCTGCCTGAAGTGATCTTTGGTTGGCTGGTCTGTTGATGGGCTGGTCATGATGTACCATCTCACAAGACTCCTGCACAATGTTATACCGTATCAGAAACAATTTCTACCAATCAGCTCGACGCTGCAGCCAGGCAGACCATCAAAAAGGCGGGTTTTGGAGATCGATTTGTCCATGGACTTGGACATGGCGTGGGCCTACGGCTTTTTGCATTTTGTTCTACGGAATGAGCAGAGGACCCCAGCCGAGCAGTTTAATTGACGTGCTGGTCATAATGTACCACCTCACAAGGCTCCTGCATGATGTCACAATTTTGCATAAGTTAGCTATTTTTGAGACAATGTGGGGTTTTTTCCCAGAATTGTTTGTTTTTTGGTGATTATGTTTTGTGTGTATATTCCTTGTTTGTATTTTCTGGAAGATGTGTGGGAATTGCCGTGAAGTTACATACATGTGACCAAGTGATCCATTCTGCTGACATCTGGTCATCGCGTTCTAGGTCATCACACTCTTGCAAAGTGAGCAGAGTGAAGCCAGAAATAGATTCTGCTTGTCTTGCTCGTCAATGTGACATGCATACAATGCAATTTGGCTGATTGTCATCATTTCAGACGCAATTACAGGCACAGCACACTTGCCATTGACTGTTTTCATTTTTCACAAAGGAGTTGGATGCTAGGTACACAATGTGTGATGCTATAGCAACACAAGCACGGCAACAATGGAAGGATGGCATGAACAACACAACACGTCGCAGTGGATTTTCTCCACAAGGACACTTGATACATGGACATTCCTGATGTAAGGACCAGGCAGTGCGTGACCAGTGACTGCATTCTGTAGTGGCATGTCTGAATAAGGACAACGTTATATAAGGGCAATTTTCTTTGGAAACCAAAGCACTTGTTGCGAAGAAGAAGAAGAAGAAGGAAAGAAGAAAAATCGCTGTACCTGACTTGGCTGCCAGTTTTGTAAATAGCCTGAGCAGCAAGTTTCTGGATTTTGCAAAAGCGCTCTGCTTGCAGCTGAAACAGCAACTTATGGGAGGGCAGGCCAATGTCGAAGCAGCCCTTTGGTAAAGGGCTTCCCAGCCTTGTGCCCTGCCCTCCTGCCAACAGCACAACCCCAACTTTGCCCTGCACAATCGACCTGCACTCTCTGTACTTGCTAAGTGCCTTGACACACTTTGTAGGACATGTGTGCTTTTGAGCTGCTTTTGGGAACAGAGACTCATGGGAGGGCAGGCCAATGTCAATATAGCCCTCTGGGGGCACAAGGCTGGGGAGCCCTGCCCTCCTGCCAACAGCACAACCCCAACTCTGCCCTGCACAGTCAACATCCACTGTCAACATTTGTTAAGTCCCTGGACACAGATTATGTGTGCATTTGAGCTCTCGCTGAGAAGAGGACCTCATGGGAGGGCAGGCTGATATTGAAATAGCCCTTTAGGGCAGGGCTCCCCAGCCTTGTGCCCTGCCCTCCTTTCAACAGCATAACCCCCACTTTGCCCTACAAATCAAAAGGATACTGTAAGGTTTTGCCTACCTTGTGGCTAGCGGTACACAATATAGGAAGTGTCTGATCCTAGACCGCTTCTCAGTCTGCACAGGCTCATATTTTGATGCCAAAAGATGTACAGGTGTTAGCGTCTAAAACACACATAACAGATGCAAACACTACTTGCATTTGCCCTTATTATGCAAAATAGTGGTTTTGAAGACCTGCAACCACACAAGCACGTGGCAGCTCCTGCAGACAATGCTGCTCTTGCGGAGAGGTTTTGTTCATTTTGTCATGCATATTATGTTGCTTAGCCAAACAAGCATTACTTTTGCTTATGCTTTGGGAGAAATTCAGCAACAGGGCACGAGCACAGATGCAACTGTCTGCACAAAACATGGATTTCTGGCAGAAAGGCTTAGCAGCTGCTAAGCTTCAGTATTGTTGTTGCTGACCAACCTCTGCAATCAGCTGATAGCCAAGCTGTGTCCATGCGTCTCTTTTTCCTTGTGTCATCTCCTGCATGTATGACAAGCCAAGCTGAGAACAGCTCCAACACTTTGCAGTGTGACAGGGATGTTGCTTTTGTACACTGCTAGCGTGTTTGCACTGCTGGTAATTACACGGCTGGTAATTACACTGCTGGTGATTGCACTGCTAGTATGTACAAAGCTAGTGAGTGTGAACACTGCTGGTGCCTACACTGCCAGTGTTTACACTGTCAGTGAGCGTAATGCTAGTGTGTACACTGCTAGTGTGTGCACTGTTAGTGAGTATAATGCTAGTGCGTACACTGCTAGTGTGTACACTTCATGTGATTGCACTGCTAGTGTGTACACTGTCATTGAGTATAATGCTAGTGCGTACACTGCTAGTGTGTACACTTAAAATGATTGCACTGCTAGTGTTTACATTGTTAGTGAGTATAATGCTAGTGAGTACACTTCAAATGATTGCACTGCTAGTGTGTACACTGTTAGTGAGTGTAATGCTAGTGTGTACACTGCTAGTAGGCACATTGCTGGTGACTACACTGCTAGTGTTTACATTGTCAGTGAGTATAATGCTAGTGTGTACACTGCTAGTGTGTGCACTGTCAGTGAGTATAATGCTAGTGCGCACACTGCTAGTGTATACACTTCATATGATTGCACTGCTAGTGTGTACACTGCTAGTGTGTACACTGCTAGTGTGTACACTTCAAATGACTGCACTGCTAGTGTGTACATTGTTAGTGAGTATAATGCTAGTGTGTACACTGCTAGTGTGTACACTTCAAATGACTGCTAGTGTATAGATTGTGAGTGAGTAATGCTAGTGTGTACACTGCTAGTAGGCACACTGCTGGTGACTACACTGCTAGTGTGTACACTGTCAGTGAGTATAATGCTAGTGTGTACACTGCTAGTGTGTACACTTCAAATGATTCACTGCTATTGTTCACACTTCAAATGATTGCACTGCTAGCGTGTACACTTCTAGTGTCACAACAGCTGACTTAACGATGACACAAACTTGGTAGCATTACAGGAAACTTGCTGTCAGGCTGAGAACAAGGAGCATTTCTGCATAACAAGTGGAGGTATAAAGGAATTTGTGCCACTTTGCACGGCATACATTTAGAGACGCCCACCTGTATTGTTGTGACATTTTGCACTGGCTCTGGAGCTTTCTTGCTGCCATCTGCAGGTACAGAATTAGGCAATTCAAATGTCTGAGAGGGCGTTAGATGTGGCGACAAAGCACATTGGCTGCACCTGCTGTGGTTTTGCTGGCCGCATAGCTCGTGTTCACATACTCTAGATCAAACTCCTATGCAAGCAAGCAATATCATCTGTGGAGCTCGATACGTGCAGATGCAGTCGGCCGACAGCAATTTTATGCACATCTGGCTTGCACCTCAATGTCGGAGGCGAGATGCGCCCTCTGATCAGCCGAAAGCTCCTGCCAGTGAGCCAGGAGATGATCCTGACCAGCCTGCTTCACGAGGTGCTGTAACCTGGAAAAGGTGTCGTCAGCCAAACTGCTGTGCGGCATGCTTTGTAACGTGGTTATTGCTCGCTTTGCATGAGACAAGGGTTGTCGCACGACGCTGCGTCTGGGCTGATGTATGAGCCGATGCCGGCGGGCTGAGACGCAATCAATACGCTTAGGGCATTTGCTGCTATGCTGCTGTGTGCTCGTGGCCGAGGTGATGTCTGCCACCAGCAGCATGCAGTGCCGCGGTGCGCAGCGCATTGGAGCGCGTAGCGCCGTAACGCTGTTGTCTTCGGCGTTACGTCGGTTTCTCGTTCCTCGTCTTTTTCGGTGCGAACTCAGCAAGCGCAGCATTCTCGAACAAAGTTGGCTTCTCGCCCGATGCAATCGCCTTTGACATCTTCACCACCGCCTTCTGTTGATGCGATGACTCGCTGACGAAAAACTGGCATCTTGCCGGCCATGCACACGCCAGTGTCTTTGGATCACAATCAAGTACGGGTTTGTGTCTCAAGCGCGCACAGAGCAAATCTCCGCACCCCTGCTAGAGTTACCCGTACCCAGAGTTCGAAGCAACCGTTGTACAAAGCTAATCGTTTCTGCGGCATCCCGAGAGCTTCACGCATCTTCTCCGCCAGCGGAGGTCCAAGGGACGACAATCCGTTCCTGACAAACCAAAGCAGACAGCCGGCAGACGAGTAAGCTTGCCAAGCTCGGATATGGACCCAAAGTTTCGCCAGCACAAATTTCACGTTGTGAAGCATCGTTCTGCAGTGACTGGCCCTCGCCAGAAGATGAAGAAAGAAGACGGCCAAAATCGCAGTCTCTGGACCTGTCCCTACCAAAGCTTGGCAAACAAGATCCACCCAAAGCGCCTTTTCCGCTCATGACAAAACTGTTGGTGGGCAGCATGATTGCCCTGTTTGTGTATCAGGTAAGCAACTGATTGTCATCATAGATGCATCAATGCTTGTCCAAATCCTACACAACCATCAGCTTTGGCTCAGATCAGATCAACAACTTGGTCTCAACCTGACATGCAATTTTTGCAACAATGAGGCTGTCTTTGTGTTTGAACAGCTTACCAAGTAAACCACATCTTGATCAATGCTTCATAACATTGCCCAACATCGCCATGTTGCTGCTCGCATGCAGCAAGCTTTCCTTTTAAGCTGCCTCATCCAGTACGGCATTGCCCACAGCGTCAACCGTCTGATGCATACACAACTCGCGATACAATACAGCAGCAATTTGACCAGTCTGATGCTTCAAAAGCACTATGCTTCAAGATTCAGTCACCCTATATCCCGATATATGTATTCTTGTGGAGCCTGCAGACTTTTGTCAAGCATTCAAACCTTGTTTGAGATTGGCAGCATGCCATGTAATATGACACAGGAACCTTGAAGACGTACAGTCCGCACCTGTACCAAAATCTGCAGCACCAGTCAAAACACAACACATCACTGCAATCGCAACACTTTTGTTGTAACAAAGCCAATTCAGCCATATTGCATTGCAGTGGTGGCCTTTCCTGACCAATTTCCAGCATCAGACTTCCTTCATTACTAATGCCACACACAGCCAGACAGGGCCCAGCAGCTTCCTGCCAGCTCTCAGGCAGCTGACTTTCAACATCCCGGAGCCTGGACATTGGCCTGACATCATGGTCAAGCTCATGCTTGTGAGCACTTCTTCTTTGACACACATCTGACTTGTGCTCAGCCATGTGCAGTGCATGCAATTTCACCTCACTTTCAACATTCTGGAGCGTGATCACTGGCCCGACATCACAATTAAGCTCATGCTTGTGAGCACTTCCTCTTGATCTGACTGCTGTTAGGCATGCGCCATGAGACTACTGTTAACTGCATGCTCATCAACACTTGTTTTTGAGGCAGATCTGAAATGTTGTCAGTAGTTTGTCATGACCACCTGGAGTTCATGCTTGTGAGCACTTTCACTTTAAGTTGAGTATTTTGAAACCTGGTCACTGGCCCCAATATCATGTCAAACTCATGCTTGTGAGCACTACTTCCTGACACACATTTGACTGTTGCTCTATGAAGTTTTGGACGTCATGCTTGTGAGAAATTGTTGATGTGAAGGTGACATGTAGCAAGTCACTTGCCCAACATGAACTTGCATACTTGTGAACCTTGTCTCTCGGCACAGATGTTACGCGTTGCTGAGTCATGTGCCATGGCAACTCTGTCAAGTTGCGCACGTGAGCACAGCTTGTTGAAACAGTTCTGACTTGTGTCAGAAATGCAAAGTCTGCGCTGTTGGTCATCATAACGGGAATGCTAGACAGTAAGCAATAGCTTGAGCTGCATATAATTCTCTGTAGTTGTCATTATGAGCTGCTTTATCAGTAATCAGTGATGTGGCCAATGTGCATACAGTTCGATGCAGGACAGGCGTAACGTTTTTTGAAGTATTAGGGCTGCTACACTGCCACACTTCTGCATGCAAAATCTGCCACAGCTATTGATGTTGTATCAGGCTTATGTCAGTGATGTTGCTGATATGCATACAGTTTGATGCAGGACAGGCGCCGCGTTTTTGAAGGGCAGTATTGGCGCTTCTACACCACCACGCTGCTACATGCAAACCTACTGCATCTTTTGGTACGCACACATTGATATCTTGCATCACTGTATGCATGCATGACTCAGTTTCATGCGTAGAGCATCTGGCACCCATATACTAATGGCAAGCACAACTCAACCAAGTCAGAAATTGTTTTACACACGGCTAGATCTGTGCTCAGACATGTGATGTATGTCACTATGATCACTGATGCAGTATTGCAGGTGTCAAGATGACGCACCGCTTGCTGAGTGCAAGACCTGTCTTGCAACTGAGCAATTTGCACATTGTTTAGGCGTAACATCATTGATATCAAGTTGACTACTTGCATATGCACAACACACTTTGATGTGTCTCAGCATGTCTACATGGATCTGCTCAACACTATTGTGCTCATCCCTACAGCATGCTTTTGGCATAACAACGGGTTTTGTTCCCCAAAATAATGCCCTCAAATCATCATGTTCTTACATTGCAATGTCACCACTCAGAGAGTCCATTGCAGCTGGACCATAGTGATGAGTTCCCGACCCCATTGTACTCATGACATCTGCAAGACGTACACCACCAAACAATTTACCATGAAATGCCGGACACGCTTTCGTAATACCCATGTACTTACACGTCTTTGTTGTGTGAATCTTGCTGACGCGGAAACCCAAAGATCGATGACTTCACTGCAGTCATTGAACAGTGGCTCATGTTTGGTAGGCTCATGCAAAATTTCCACTTACATCCATACTTATGACAACAACTGCCCTTGAATCAAGAGGTCACTGGATTGTATGCTACTCAGGCCAATTGCTTGGCCATCCATGAGTTTGGCAAGGAGCTTGAGAGCCGAGTGGGGAGGATTCAATTTGTGTCGGTGCTGGTGTTTGCTGCCTACACCAGCGGCTTGATCATGATTGCAACTGGCAGGCCTACTGGGGCAGATGCATTCCTTCCTGTTGGCGCTTCAGGTATGGGTCTGTCAGCCCTATGTAGAGATATCAAAACCCTAAAGAAACGTGTTGCTGCTGGTGTTTGCTGCCTTTGCCAGTGACCTGATCATGATTGGAACTGGCAGACCTACTGGGGCTGATGCGTTCCTTCCTGTTGGGGCTTCAGGTAAAGCTTAAGCATCAGCTTCACACATTTCCTTACGTGCTCAGCAATAATCATTAACAAAACACCACACATTACATCTTCTAGCATAGATGCTGGTGATGCATGGCGCAAGTGCTGTCTCAGCAGGCCAAGTTCTTCTGAGCGTCACGGTAAGGACAGCTCATGTTTTAACTTCTCAAAATCAGACAAGGCAATGTCATTCTAACTGGTCCTGAGTTGACCTGGAGGGTTTGGCCCCTTGACTTACCCAAACAACATGATCTGAGGCTCTGGTGTTTAGCATCCTGCAGACATGTCTATACCAACTGAGCCCCTCACCAGTCGAATGCATAAGTCCAGGTATCATATTGGATGCCCTCCATGGTGCTGACTCCAGAAAGGTTAACATCCAAAATGATGATGTGTCAATACTCACGTTGACCAGGCCCACTGGCCTACCCACCTGTGGTGCTTAAGACATAGGTGTTGGTGTTGTCATAGTCTAGCGTGTCAGGTCAGAGGTCATTGTGTCCACAAATGCTGCACAAAAAGAGAATTTGGTGTCAGTTTTGAAACCCCGCAGCTATGTATGTTACCTTCACCGTTGATTGCAGGCTTGGTGACAGGCAGAACAGGATCTCTGCTGCTGTTGTCTCTGTTCCTGAGGGACTTCATAACACGCTGATCTTGAAACCAATCAGTTTGAATCTGCAATGAGTAACCAATGCAGTTTGATTGCAGGCTTGGTGACAAGCACAACAGGATCTCTGCTGCTGCTGTCTCTGTTCCTGAAGGACTTGAGGCAGCTGGGCGCATTGGAGAGCAGTGCAGTGGCGCTTGTCATTGTCACTAAACATGTATCATAACATGATGTGCTTGCGGTGTGAGACATGGCATTGCATTGCAGGCTTGGTGACAGGCATTACTGGATCTCTGCTGCTGCTGTCTCTGTTCCTGAAGGACTTGAGGCAGCAAGGCACTTTGGGGAGCAGCGCAGTGGCGCTTGTCATTGCCTTCGTTCTGGGGCGATTCGTATATGCCCTAGACAATGGGTAAGCGCTCCTTCTGCTGTGATCAAAGTAGCTCTGATTCATGTCTTCTGTTTGGGGCGGTCTGCGCCAGCCTTGGATGGCGTAAGGGCGCTTTGGGTGCAGAGCAGCAGCGCTTGTCATTGCCTTTTTTGGGGGCGATTCGTATACGCGCTGGACAATGGGTGAGCGCTCTTCCTGCTGTGATCAGTGCCGCTCTTGTCAATGTTCTCATCATCTTCGCTTTCCTTCTCTGTTCTTGCTGTATGCGTGAATGCTGTATGCTGATGCAGGGTGCATCATGGCAGTCTTTCAGGTGGTCTCACGGTGATATGATCATCCTAAAATTTGTTTCTTCTCTGTCCTTGACAGACCCTTCAATCATTGCAACAATGCAGATTGCACCTTGGGGGGCTCACTGGCGGTCTCATGGCAGCTGTCATTATTCTGAGTTGCTCGTTCCAGTGAAAAAGCCTCTGATGTGCCTGTCATCCTGTTGCAGCACTGCAAACATTGTACTGTAGATGTATGAGTGAATGCACTAATGCAGGTTGCATTTCGGGGGGCTCATTGGTGGTCTCATGGCAGCTGTCATCATTCTGATCTGGTACGGCATTAGAGGGCTCTTCCGGGGACGCCGCACCACCACAGCCAATACCTGATGACTCATGAGCTGGACAGTCAAAAAGACAAAAAGAAAAAGACAAAGTCTACGCCACTAGGCGTGTTTGAGAGGCCTCCGACAGACTGTGGCATCCGCTCAGCTGCACATCACCTCTTGATTCAATTTAAATCCAAGTGACACTGGCTGCCACAGCCAGCACCCAATGACGCATGAGCTGGACAGTAGAAAACAAGAAAAGAGAGCAAAAGAAAGAAGGGTCTACTTCAGGCGTCAGGTCTCTAAAATTTACCAGGTTTGTAAAGTTGCAGCAGCTTGGGCTGCTGGACAGTACCTGTGGATTTGTCTTTGTTCATTGTTGTCAGCGTTGGTAAGTGAACAGACTACAACTTAGCGACGCTGTTGAGCAGCGTTCCATTTGAAATCTTCCTGCATGCAGCTTGTACAGTAGCAGCTGCGTTGACCTGAAGTCTTGTGCCAGCAGCCAATCAATAGCCTGATTACAGGGTGTACACTGTGATTGCACCAAGCTGCAAACAGGACAGCAAGGACGAGCTCCGAAACCAAATGTAAGGGACGACCCAATATGCCAGGAGGGTAGCGTGTAAATCACACTGTTGAAGAGCTCTCTTGTAAGCACAGCCGCTGCTGGTTGGGCCCTGCGTTGCAGCATTCACCAGTCAACGGTTGATCAACCTGAACATGGTGCTGCGCAGAGTCAACTCTGCATTCTGTTTAATGAGCATGACAAATTCAGGCTTCGTGAAAACTCGGTTTTCACATCTGACATGATAAATTCGGGCTTCGTGACAATTCGGTTTTCACATCTGACGTGACAAATGTCAGACTCTCTGGAGGACCCACTCTTCAAACTTGACGCTGCAGCTGGAATCCGCCCCTCCAAACTGACTCTGAACGGCATGATGTTGCACTGGTGCACAAATGGCCCGCATGTCGACAGCTGCTTCTTTGGGCATAATGAAGATAAGCATGTATCTGCAAAAAACGACACGGTCAATTCCAAGAGCCAAAACCAGCCAACGCTGAAACATGTAAAAGTGTCGATTGACTGCCGATTTATCTTCTGTTTCTTGGTTGCATAGTGCCCCCCAGAAAACCTGTTGGACGTGGTGCTACCCCAAGCAGTTTTGATACATTGTGATTGCTTTCCGACTGATTGCTGTATAACGTGAGTGCTAAGCTGGTTGCCAAGCTGCTTCAATTGGTGATCAGCTGAGGTTTCCTATCGATCACAACCAGGCGTTCCTGCGACAAAGCGTCCAACACATGTGTTCAAGCGCTGCGTTTCACATTGCTACCGTGTTGCGGTAGTCAGCGGTCAATTTGTCAACCTGAGCGCTCGAGATGTCGAGCACTCGAACGCTTGCTCAGCTGCTAAGACCACGGCAACGCCTCTGGCAGCTGAGCGGCTCAGGTAAGTACGCGGCGTCGATTGGCTGCATCGAAGAAAGCCATGCAAGCTTTGGTCTAGGCGGATGCTCCATTGTTAGCCGTGTTTTCGCTACAGGGCTGTGGACGCAAAGCCATCCGTGTTATGCCTCAAGCCAGCTTCTCTGTACTGCGACTCCTGCACAATCTCATGGCCCCAACATCAGTGCGCTGGCACCACATCTTCAGCAACAATGGCATCCTACAGCAAATAAGCACTTGAGACCCCTTGTGATCAGCAGATTCAGTGCGCGCAAGGTCTGGTGGGCTTGCAATGATTGTCCAGATGAACATTTGCACGAGTGGGAAGCCAGCATACATAACAGAAGCAGGGGCTCAGGCTGCCCTCAGTGCTCAGGCCACAAACTTTGCAAGCACAGCTCTTTAGCCAAACAAGTATCCTGAAGTGGCGCCCTTCTGGGATGTTGTGCAGAATGGATGCACTGCAGCCGAAGTCCATGCAAAGTCACACCTGAGGGCTCATTGGAAGTGTCATAGTTGCGGTCATGCCTGGCTTGATGCACCGCATCGCAGGGTGTGACAGCTTGTCCAGCATGCAAAATAGGCCATGACAGGCAGCCAAATATGCCCCATCCAACTTTTGCAGCATGCCAGCATCCTCTGTTGCAAGAGTGGAACTTTGAACTCAATACTGCAGCAGGGATGTTCCCCTCAGAAGTGACCTTGGGCAGCAGGAAACATGTGCACTGGAAGTGTGACAAGTGCCAAGCAGGTCATCAACATTTGTGGGTCGCTACGCCTCATCACAGGACAAGCAGGAAGCGTTACGGCTGTCCATTTTGCGCCAGTCAGGCTGTGTGCAAATGCAACTCCTTGCAAACGCTTCGGCCCACTGTAGCTGCTGACTGGCACCCCAGCAAGAATGAAAGAACACCTGATGACTATACATACTGCTCAAGTCATGAAGCATGGTGGCAAAGCGAACAAAAGGGCTCTTGGCTGCAAAGGATCAATAGTCGTGTGGTTAAGCATGATGCAAAGATTGCTGCTGGACGCAATCCACAGAAGCAAAGGCTATATGAGCTTTGATGCAAAAGGCAAGCCATGTGCAGGTTTCGATGGCTCTCAGCTGAAGCCTGATGCTATAGAGCTGTTCTGGCTTGACTTCAGTCGCATGCCTGCAATGGCTTTCAACAGGGCACAAACATCCCGGCCTTGAAGTGGATGGCAAATCCTGTCTGGAAACCTAGACAATAAGGCCAATACATGAATTCCATACTGTTGATTGCACCACAAGTGGCTCATACCATCATGCTTGCCATGGCATTCTTGCACGCCATACTCAAGTGCACGTCTGTTATGCATTTGTGCACACATCATGTATATTCATTTATGCAAAGTCAAACAGCTTGTGCGGATGTCAACTTGTTTTCGTCATAGGGCACAACCCACTTGCAACTGATCACATGCAGCAATAGTGAGCAACGTGTACAATATTGGCAGCCAACGTGCATTGCATGGTGGACAAATCTCACGCTCTGCTGCAATGTGCTGACAAATGTTTGGTTGCAGTTACAGACAAGCCAGTGGTGATCACATGGCTGGACAGCTGCAGCGGGCAACGCCATGCAGCAAGAGCTTGAACATTGGCAACAATACAGATGGTTTAGGACAGCACAGGACGGGGCTGAAGAGGTTCGAGACAGCTGATTGCTTCAGTACATACCTAGCTGAGCCTGCTGAGTCAGTCTAGCACTCATTTAGAGATGAAAATGGAACAAAAAGTGGTGATCTGCAAATTAATTGCTAGGCGCCCTCATTGGCTCCTGTCAAGCCAGCCTGTCTTGCAAGGTCAGGGCTCTACTCACTGGAACTTCCCTTTGCCAGTTATCTTTGTTACAGCACGCACATGTCTCAGTAGCATTCCTCCTTGACAGCAGTCAACAAAGCCTCTTTGAAGGCGTTGGGAAGTGCCGTCTTTATAGGAAGTATATTGTGCGCAGCAGAAGCATTGACATCTCACACGTTTTGGGCACGCGCATAGCAAGCTTGAATGTCACATGCAGCAGACTAGTACTGCCTTAGGTTGATACTGTCTGTACGACACCCTGATGGGTCCCTCTGACAGTGGCAAGAACACGCCAGCACTGCCCTTGAATGAATCTCATGTGTCTGCGTGGGTGCAGGCTATGCCAGCGCAGACGATCCTGTTCTCTACAAGAAAAACACGCAACTGCTATGTGGTGATGCCAAACAGACGTGTGGTCAAGACCAAAGTCAGTGAGGCTTTCAACATTTCTTTGATCTTCATGTAGCTATCAGACGACATATGTGCACAAAGATGTCATAGATCATCACAGCGCCTTGCAGCACATGCATGCTATATGGAACATTCGAGTGCTTTGGGAAGTGGATGGTGTCGTGCATGTCTGTTCCAAGTGGGCTGCCTGCAAGGTGGCAGCTCCTGTACTTGCATGTTAGCTTTGCTTCCTCTTCTCAGCCACATGACTTCGTAAAGCTTCTACAAGAAAGCGGTCAGCCGAGTCTTTCACATCTTGACACTGAAGGTGGCAGAGCGCAGCCTTGTCGCTACTGCCGGTCTCTGCAGCAAAACTGCGGCAGCTTTGCATCGTCAATTTGCCTGATTGTTACGATGGCGCCGTCGGAGGTTTGGGTCATATCGGGAGCGTCTCGAGGCATCGGCACGGAGCTCGCTGTGCAAGTAGGTTTGTCCTGTTCACGCCTATGCGCTGATCACGTCTTCAATAAGTCTCCCAGACATTTTCAGCAGCTGTGCAGTTAATACAACAAACGGACAGCGTTGTTATCGCGACCGGCCGGTCTTTCAGTAAAGCAAAGAGCTTGGAAGAGCTGCAGTCGAAACACCCCCAGCGTCTGCACCTCATCACCATGGATGTCGTAGATGCGAGCAGCATCCAGGCAAGTGCTGCAATGTCCTCGCTAGGCTAAGCTAGGCGGTCGAGTTCGACACTGTGTCAACATGCGTGGACGCCATCTGCAGTCAGCATTCGAGTCATCAGCCCTGCTATGTACTTATAACTAGCTGCATGCGTATATAATATTTCAAAGCTTGGGCTTGAGACCGTCTGCTTTTAGCATGTCCATTCATCCCACAGTCTTAGGTACCTGGCTTGTATGCAGGCGGCCAAGGATCAAGTGACAAAGATTGTTGGAAAGAGCGGGGTGGACTATCTAATCAACAATGCCGGCACTGCTGGGGCTGCCAATTATAACACTCACCAAGAGTAAGCCTCAGCTCTAGGCAATCAACATCCTGATAGCATGGTGTAACATCAGCTTTCAGCACGTCTGTGGCAATAGGCGGGGATGACTTGTGGTTAGGGGTAAACTTATAGAGTGATTGGCC
>BDIU01000576.1:0-26555 GCA_002118135.1 Trebouxia sp. TZW2008
CTGTAAAGGCCAGTCAGGCCGCCACTGACACGCAAAAGCTGCAAAACATGGGTGCTTGCTGCTGCAGCTACACCTGAGAGGTTTCCTTTCCTGGTCCCAACAGGGCAGGCTTGCTGGCACCCACTATGACACCAGCCAACTGGAGTGCGTTGGCTCCAGCCTGGCTCTGACGCTGCTGGACTTTTCAGACCCTGTAAAGGCCAGTCAGCCTGCTACTGTCACACAAAAGCTGCAAAAAGTGAGTGCTTGCTGCTGCAGCTACACGCTAGAGGTATCCTTTGCTGGTCCCAACACAGGCAGGCTTGCTGGCACCCACTATGACACCAGCCAATTGGAGTGCATTGGTTCCAGCTTGGCTCTGGCACTGCTAGACTTTTCAGACCCTGTGAAGGCCAGTCAGGCCGCCACTGACATGCAGAAGCTGCAGCACCCACCACTGAAGCTTTCTGGCAATGCAACACGGCCAGGCAGCCGCGAGTCACATGCCAGCACAAGCGATAGCACAGCAGCAGTAAGTCTGTGCTATAACACTGTGATGTAGTGCGCTGCTGTGTATGCATGCATTCAGAGTGCATGCTAGACAGGCTCAGCAGGCGCAGCTATGTATGTACTAGAGCACTCAACTGTCTCCAACCAATTCAGTCCTGTGCTAACCGGAACCATTTCTGCTGAACATGAAGAGTGGAGAGATCTTTGTACAATGCTATGCAGGGTGATGTGATTGCATTGTTGCACAGGCATGTGCCTTGCAGACAGCTAGCTTGCGATTCAGGAGCTTGTCAGGAGCATATGCTTGCATACAAGCTGCTGTGTTTATTGCTTTTGGTAGCAATCACTTTCTTCTTGCTGATGCTGCTGTGGAGGCTGCTGAGGTTCATATGTACAAGATCCAACAGGTTAGGGCATTGCTGCCTCATGTGCTGCTCCATGTCCACATGACACAGTGAGCCCTGGTCTGTCAAACTTCTTTCCTTCCTGCTGCTTGAGTCTCCTCCTCATGAGCCAAAAGACACTTCTGTGAAGGGTTCTTGTCTGCCAGTCTATCTTGTGCTCAAGACTGCGCATGCTGACTGGATGACACACTGTTGTGTGCAAGGACGATCCCGGTCTGACAGTCACCTTTCCTATGGTCAACTCTGCTCATGCTGACTGGAAGCCAAACTGTTGACTGCAGGAAGGGTCCTTGTCTGATAGTGACGCAGAGGATGAAGCCTCAGGTGAAGTAGCTCAACAGCAGCTTGCCAGCCCTGCAGCCCGTGCCGCTTTGACAGCCTACTCCATTGCCTTGGCACCGAAAGGTCACAAGCCACTTTCAGAGAAGCAACCCAGGCAGAGTCAAGTCGCAGGTGTGAGCAGTAGTCAGCCCAAGCAGGAAGCAGCAGAGTGCAGCACTAGCAATCAGCAGGGCTCTCAGAACATACAGATGTCCTCTGGCAAGAAGAAGCGAAGGGCCAAGCGAGCTGGCAGGCAGAAAACTGGTGACGCTGTTGATGACACAGCTGTTGTAGAGGTTCAGCAACAGCCTGTGCAGATTCAATCCAAGTCTGGGTCAGCTTTTGTACGAGATCCAGCGAAAGACATAGCAAGGGCGGCAGCCAAAGGCAGAGCCAGCAGCCCAACTTTGACCATGGGGCCAAGTCTGATTCCAATGAGGCTCAGCGTGGAGACAGGCCTAAGGGTGGCCAGCATACAGCCACCTGCAGCTGCGGCGCCCCCAGTGCAAGTCAGTGCAATTGAGCCTGTCGAATTTGCGATTGATCGACCCTTGTGGCGACGGTCGACAAGCTTGCAGAGTCAGCGGCTTGACGGCCTGATGGACTTGTGCGCAAGAGGGCAGGCGTGCGCAGCCGATGCAGCAAAGCTTGAATCGGAGGCAACGGAGGGTGTCAGAAGCCTGCCTACCGTGGTGACACCGATCTTGACCACTGCGCAGCTTGACGCGGACTGCATGGAGGATGCCCGTGCTATCATAGACTTTCCTTGGCATTACAACTTCATACCTGCGGCCCGGCGTGCACCTGTGGGCACAGCAGGATTTGGAGCCAGCACATCTGTTGAGCAAGACAGGCGGCGAGGCTTGTTTCAAGACGTTCGGGACAGGAAATCGTCTACAGCCGCATCTGTAGCTAAGGAGCCATTGCAGGATGATCTGCTGCCCGCCATCACCCCTTGCACAGTGAGCGATGGCTCTGCAAGAATGATGATGGGCTACAGCAGAAGCTTGAGCCTTTCACAACGTGCCACTGGTACTGGTGGCTTGCCATGCCTGGAGATCAATGGGCATCCTGTCAGCTTGGCTGCTGGCAGGCCTAGCTCTGCTGCTCGAGCAACAATAGGCTGAGAAGTTCACACAACTATTCAGCTCACTCGATCCAGGAATGCAGGACAATCCTTGCCTACGACCTGCTTGTGTGACATTTAATTCGCAGTACCATGAAGTCATTGAACCCTGTTTTCATGGTTCATGTGCCCCTGATTATCCCGTGGCTTGCCTTGACGTGCACTATGATTGTGTGTATTCATAAGCAATTTTATTGTAGTGTACCTTTGTGACATGTAGCCTGGCCTCTATGCAGGCCAGTATGTTGCCCAGACCATGTATGAGGTGCTCTGTCTCACGTGAGACCAAGCGCCTGTGACAGTTTCTCACACTCAACAGTGTAAGAAAGGTTTCGTACACTAACTATAGTCAGCGCTGCAGCCAAGCAGTGAGCAGTATGGATGGGCGTGGCTGCAGAAGCTGATTTGCAGAGCTGATGGTGATGTCACGTGTTACAAGCCTGCAGGGAAGTTTTTGACCTCTGCTTGCTCAACTTTGGGTCCACTGCCCGCTGTGTAGCCAATTCTGAGCCTCATGACAAGCGGCTTCTGTCCATGCATGCTGTTCTTCACATGCAGCTTCTGTCTTACTGCATCTGAACTATTTGCCAACAGCGAGTTGCCTGTTGCAGGCTCAAGCCGCAACTGCATAAACTTTGGCACAGCAGCCTGCATAGCATCACGCCAGTTGCATCAACTTATCATGCAGCAAAAGCGATCAGATGCCAACACAAGTCGTCTCCTGAGCAAAGCAGCAATCATGCGCAAATGTGATGTGGAACTGTACGCACTGCACTACAGGACCACATGCAAGCAAAACATTGCCTACCTGGAGAGAAAAATCGCTGATAGGCTGACTGCTGGTGTTGCTATACAACGCCTCAATATCTGTGACAGACTCCTGTCCAGCAGGTTTGCTCAACCTGAACACCACTCTGATGCCGTCCTTCTCATATGCAGTCACCGGCTCGTACTGAGGGGCACTAGACGGCACTGGTTGACCCAGCAAGTCTGCAAATGCGCCTGCTGTTGAGCCTGAGGTGCTTGGCACGCTGATTCCACTGAGTTGATCTGCCAGGCTTGATGTGGATGCAGTAGGAGGCTGACTCAAACCTCCCAGCAAGTCTGCCACAGCCTGCTTGCCACCTGCATAGGTAAGTAAAGGAAGTCATGAGATTGGCTAGGCAGGCTTCTGAGACTTAGCAACTAGGTGCGTACAGGCATAATCAGCTGTCTCCATGCAAGCCTGGCAGGAGCTGTTTTGTAACAATCGGACTGGACATCCAGAGCAGACAAGTCCTTGTACACAGTCTGCCAAGTGTGTCAATGGCCATCTTTAACCCCAGGACCTGACTATGCATACACATATATTGCAGTGGCAACCTTAATGTCACAAGCAAAAAGGTTTCAATACCTTGCTGGCTCCGATACAAGGCTGAGCTTGACATCATGCAATGAGTCTGCATGATTTGTAGAAGAGAAGACAGTGCTTGTGGGTCTGCTCTGCTATGACATAGAAGGCTTGTCAGATCCCCAAGTTGTCTGCGTTGTTTCAGTTTGCTTCCAACCTTGCAGAAGCTTGAACAACAAGCACAGGTGACAGACAGAACAGCCTGAACTTACTTCATCTTACTCACGTTTATATACATGCATGCACAAAGAAGCAATCAGAATGTCCGCAAAAAGGAAGGAACCATTCAGATATTCTACGAGATTGAAGCGTACCTGCTGCATCAACATCTGCTGACAGGTCCCCACTAAGCAGATCTTGAAGGGCAGTGACAGCTGAGGAAGCAGTGGCGGCCACTCCTGACACATCAGTATCGGCATCCAGGCTGAGCAGATCTGCCAGGTTGCCGGCAGAGGCTGGCGCATCTGCAATGTCTCCATTTGCTACCACCTGCAGCATGCCAGCATGAGCTTGTAAGCCAGACTGTATCAGCAACCTGGGACAAGGGCATCAATAGTCAAGACTAACAGAAGGAAATGAGCTCTAACACAGTTCGGCCGCACAGTAAGACGTTTTGCTACCCAAAAGCCATGCAGGCAACATAGCCTTCACGGCAGCCTTTCATCACGTATCTTTGCTCACAGAAAGCAGAGGAGCAAACAGTGGGTTCTGGCTATGCTTTGACCTTTGTCACAACGAAGCTTCTTTGTACAAAGCCTTTGAAACACTGAAATGCTGTTATGAATTGTGTGAACACTTCACCATATGTGAAGGCATGTGAATTGGGTGGCAATTGACACAGGAAAGCTGCACTTTCCAGGCTATCCTGACAGGCACCAAACCCCTCGACAACATCACTCAAGCAGGTATTGCAGCCAAGCACAAAAGCATCCTGTGCAGGAAACAATGCAGAGACGTCTCAAGCACAAAGAGATTTAGCAGCAGCAGCAGGGGCAGCAGACCTGAGCTGCTCCTGCAGCATCAATGACTTGGGAGTTGCCCAGATTGCGTGTGTAGGTGGACTCATCCAGTGGGGGGATGTGTTCCAGCAGGGCAGCCCGCATGCCATCCAGCTTGAACATGTGGCTGTACTCACAGGAGCGCGCTTGCAGCTCTAAAATGACGCTGCCCTTATACTGATCCACAACGCCCTGCAGAACACAGAAAAAGAAGTCACAGCTGTGTGGAGGCTTGGCCATAAACACCTGGGGTATGACAGCTAGAGCTCAGCAACTAAGGTACGAGAAAAGAGCAACACTGGCTGTGTCACTGGTCAAGATGGGGGTCACAGCTAGCAGAGTGCTGCTGGTCGCTTTTGCTCCAAAATCATGTAAAGGCAACAAGTCAAGCCAAGTCAAAAGCAGCACAGCAGCAAGCCTACCAGACAGCATGCATAATTCATTCATGTTGACCACAGCTGCACCTGATTGCAGACTCTACACGTGCAGATGTGCAGCAGGGTTTGCACATGACAGCACTGACCTGTATATGCTGAGAGTGATCTGGGAGGCGAGTAGACAGCTTCATGAGGGCAGTCAAGGCATACTCCCGCCCTACTGGCCCTACAGAGGGCGTTGACAGCACACTCTCTAGTAGGCTGACTAGCTCCTGGCTGCTGACTGACAGGGGCTGCTCTGCATCTTGCAGTGCACCATCTGCATTGCTCAGCAGCAGCTCACCGTACTCACCTGTAGCAGCACAGGAGAGTTAGAGCCACACACAACTGTGTCTTGTTGCTTGGTGACCATACGTACCAAGCAAGGCCTTTGAGCCTACCTAGCATGCTTTGCAACTATGTATGTACGTCTTGTGCATTGTGTGATCGTTATTTGCGCTGAATGTGGTAAATTCTGCCGGGCAAGGCAGAATGACAGAAGTCCTGGAAAATGGCGCAGTGTGCGTGTGCAAGTCTGTGTCGCAGCAACTGAACATGTGGATTTGAGCTGCATCTGCAACACTTGGTAACAGAGCGCAGAACAAGCAGGCTGTAAAGCCAACTGCGTTGTGCTTGTGGTCAACCTGATTCTCAGAACTTTCAAAACGCCATTGTACAGCATATTATACATGCTGTCAGGCATCAGTGAGTCCATGTCTGCAAGGCGTCTCTAAGTGCATGAAGACAACAAGCAGCCATAGAACAGCTGACCTAGGAACCAGCAGGTGCAGGTCACAAGGGACAGGTTCAGGTCTGCCTGGCCAATGCTTTCCTTCAGCGCGCGGTACATGCTGCGTGCAGCATAGCCATGCAGCTCTGGAGCATTGCTGATAAGGACAATGAGAGCCCTGCACACCTCCTCCTTCACATGTGCTCCTGCTTGTTGCATCACCTGCACACTCATATATTGTCAGATATGCAGCGGTACTCTCACGTTGTCAAGGTGGACACAAGAGGCAGGAGCAAACAGCTGTGACGGCTTCCAAGCATTGCAGGTAGCTTGAATCAAAGCAAGCACAGGTAATGCTGCACCAGTGTGCTTGTTGTGTTCCCATTATAAACAGAGAGCTGAGGAGGCTGCATAGCATGGGTGTTGTCTGCCGCGTGTTTTGTAATTAGCCTCACAAGCAAGCATGGCTCTGCATCACTTGTGAAGCATGAATCTTTTCAGGGAGAGGCCACACAATGTTCTGACTAGGAACGGGTTTCAGTTGTGAGGCATGGCTCTCTGTATAACTGTATTCAAGACAAACAGCAACAAGGTAAAGCTCTACAGATGAAATATAGCACACTGTGATTGATCCTGTCACAAAATGAAAGCATTGGATTTACCTGCAATAGGCTGTCAAGGTGCCACCGCTTGTCTGGGGCAAAGCGCTGCACCAGCATGCAGATCTTGCTGGTCAGGTCTGGCTTGAACTCCAGATCGCTGACTTTCAGGTAGTCCAGCAGCTCCTTGGTCAGCGTCTTGATGTTGCCCTCGTTCACCAAAGCATACACTAGCTCCAGCGCCCTTCGCCTGTCAGCATAAGCACTTTGATGCAGTCTAAGCATTAGGTCCAACAGCATGTTCAAAGCCCTTAGACCGTAGCGCAAAGCAATCAACTCAGGCACAGATCTGCAATTAAAGGCAGATGGATTTTCAGCAAGAATGCTTCACACCCGAGCAGTGAAGCTGATCGCATCAATCTGTAGTATGAAAACCAAAGCGTAACAATGCCTTGGCATGAACACGGTGTAAGCACTTCAGATTGGAACTCTGACGCATCGCTTACTCATGATGAGCCTACTTACCACTAACTATGCAAATAAGCAAGGCATATGTGACAACACTGAGATTGCTCACTGCTTCCATTTGCATTGAAAATTGCTTGCAGCGGACAACACAAGCTATCTGCAGCAGGCATCAGCCCACAAGGCAAAGGACCTCAAGAATATCAGACAAGCACACGCTGTTTGTGGCTGGTGCAATGCTGGGCATACCTGATGGAAACATCGGCATCCTTGACGCATTCTACGACAGTGGTACGGTGCCTCTGAACCGCCTGGGTATCTACACCTACCACCTTGGCCAAGGTATTGAGTGCCACATACCGGATGTTGTTGTCCCTGCACCCGCACATGAGTTTTCTGCGAACCTCGCTGCCCAGCAACATGAGATCTGATCATTTTGCGACCACAATGTGATGCTGCGTCTATGATTGCTTGCTTGACAGCTGGTGCACTGCGCTGATGTACTAAACTTTTGCAGGCAAACAAGCAGCTTGGCGTCAAGTGTGCAGTGTCTTGATCAAAGGTTGAGATCAGATGCAACCTTTGACAAGAGCATTGACTTGCATTGCTTCTTCCTTATGCATGCCTCCTGCATCGTACCTGTTGGCCAGGAAGCGACCCAGAATGTTGACAGCCAGGGTGCGCAAGCCACCCACGCTCTCGACACCCATGATGGTCTGAACGCACTCGTACAAAATGGCATTGCCAGCGTTGCGGGCGCCCTCTGTATTGGTGGCTACTTGAGCCAGAATATCACTCATCTGATCACTGGCATCTGCATGACCCTTGCCAAGCACACGCAACAAGCGTAGCACCTGCATCCAATGATGCTTTTTGACACCACAAGCAGTTTCAAACCTCTTTACGTTGCTGCCTGGGGTTTTGCTGTCAATGCCACTATGGCAAACACGTGCTGCAAAAACAGCGTGCAAATAGCACAGCTGATGCACAATACAAGACTGAATGTTCTGCAGGCTGATAGCATCAACGATGCCGTATGCTCAGGGCTTACTTTGACTTGCAGGAAGGGGTCTGTGATGCCTCCAACATCATGCTCTGGAGCAAAGCCACTCATGAGCAGGCTGCGCAGGATCTTGCAAAGCATGGGGACATGCCGCCTGTATTGCTCTACAGTGCTGGGCTCAATCTCACAGATCTCTAGCATCAGTGTGGTGCCAGACAACAGCACTCCATGATGTCGATCACTGAGCAAGCCTGCGGCTTTGTCTGCAAAGGTCTCTATGGCTTCTGGCACTTTCCTCAGCACCCTGAAGCGTAGTGCATAACAATGATCGTCTCAGATCATGCATCAATTGCATCAGAACAAGTCCTCAAGGACATTTCAGCTGCAGTACACTGCCAAATTGTCCTGAAGCTCTTTGACAGACTTGCATGCGCTTGCTGTCGTGTCGATAGCCTTGATTGCACATGATGTATTTAGCTAGAACAGATACATTTGAACTTTCATTCAACAAAGCTTGCAGCTTGAAGACTTGTGTTGCAGCTGAATGTCAAAATCGGTCCACTCACCTTGTGGCACAAAGCGCTGCCTTCTTTCTGACATATGAGTTTGTGCTGCCAAGGAGCTTCTCAACCTCTGGTGCAAGATCCCTGGCCATCTCACTGCTGCAGATGTTACCTAAGGCGCAGAGTGCAAGCCCGACAATGTACTGATTTCTGGTGTTCAAGTCATTCTTCAGAGAGTTTGTGACGAGCATTAGGACTTCTTGGCGCTCATCCAGCAAGATCATCAGACCAAGGTAGCCAATTCTCTGCAGGCATTAGCAAAGGCAGTCAGCTGTAGTTTACCCCAAGCGACCAAAGTGCAACTGCAATATGCTTTTTGAACAGCGATTTGCGCACCTTCTCTGGGAATCCATTGGCTGCAATCAGTTTCAACGTTTCCATCTGCCCAAAGTGAGTGGGGTAACCCAGCATGTGTATATACATCAGCTTGGACACATTCCTGTGTCTGTAGGTTGTATCCTGGTCTTTGAAAGCATTCCTGAGGGCAGCACTCTCCTTGGCAATGACATTGCGTTCCTCCGCGGCGGTTTTCGCTTGACGAACAGCTCTGATGAGCTCCCTGCGAGCACCAGCTGCTTTTCGACCTGATTGATCACTAGCAGAGGCAGACAGTTACCGCCAAGCTCCATGTCGATGAGATGCGGCTAACCTCAGTCGTGATGACATAGTCTACTCAGTCGCAAGCGCACGCTGAGACACGCTGATCAGGCTTCAGCCTATTGCCGCTGCTGCTACTTTTGCGGTTTTATCGACCAAGCTTGCCGGCTGAGACTCCTGATGATGCACGAGCATCAAAGTGTGGCAGCCCCGCGCACGTCCCAATAACGCTCGCTCAATATGGCAGCAATTCTTATCGTAATGCGCAGTTCGAATCGCAGGGGCTCTTCGCAAAGGCACTTGGTGCACTGCTATACGAACTTCCGTACCTCCCTCGAATATTTGCTGGCATCTCTTGATTCTCGCCTCTACTGACTTGCGAAGGAGAAGTTGACCGCTTGTCGACCCCTTGACTTGGCAAGGGGGAACGACTACAATCCTAACACCGATTAACCTTGACACTGTACCGGAGCATTGAATTTTAACACAGCAATAAAGACGTATTGAACGCTACACGAAGCGCTCTTGACCGAAACCGTCTGCACCGGCATACTCTGCGATCTCTGCACGTATAATCACTGCGAATTTGTCGTGCGCATCCCTGCCAAGCCCGGGAGTCACGCTCGTGCGCTGAATCGCAAATTTGTGCTGGATATAATTTCACGACCGTGCATACAGTACAGCCGGTCCTTTCTCAGGCAAGCGCTGGTAGGGCACACACCCAAAGCGCGCAGTTCTTAGCGACGTGGAGCTTTTTGTGGACGCTTGTGGCTTCGAACTGAGCCCGAGCAACAAGGCAAACAGGTGTGACACCCACCTTCACGTTGTTTGCAGAGTCGCAAAACCACTGATCAGCATGCTGCTGAGCTCACTCATCAGCCTGCAAGCATATATTGAATGTGTCATAGCATTGGCAACATCAGCTTGAAACAAGTGTGTGCTTGTTTCAGCTTGGCTAGGCACCATTTCCTGAGACCATGCACAACGTCTTGGCAATTTCAGACACCACGCTGGAATCCACAGAGGCTTGAGCCTCCGTGTGCTCTGCCTGTCCATGAGCCAGAAGCCTAGCAAAGTAAGTATTGCACTTATTAGCAATAAGCAGGTGATTGCAATGTGCCGGCTTTTGGTGTAGGCACGAGCACCTGGGCAACTACACAGTAAGATTTGCAAATTTCTCACACGTGTAGCATTGCAGGGCGTCATCAAGCGCTTCAACAAGGGTGTAGAAGAGACCAACTCAGCTCGGTCCAATCTGCGGTCAACTGAGCAGCTTTTGGCCACGCAGAGAGCAAACAGTACTCAACTCAAATTAGATGATGACCTACAATCCCTGGTGAGAAAACAAACCCTTCAGGCACACCGTGGATCATCAGGAGGCATCATTCATCTGTAGAAGAGCCTTATCACTCAGCATTTCTAGGCTCATCCGACAAGCTCACATGCATTGACAGCCAAATTATATGGCAGGAGCGAATTTGCGGTGATGTCACGCAGCTCTGTAGAAACAATAGCATTGAACTTACAGCAGCATCAGCATCTGGATGTCAGCTTCAAAAGCACCATCACCTGTGCCTGGGGCAGCTGCAACATGATGTTGGTCATACTGCTGGCCAGGCTGATTACCTACATAGAGCTGCCTGCTGCCATGCAATCTCAGCTGTACTGCTGAGACCAGCATACCTCTGGCTCAGCACAGCTGGCATAGTATTCTGCGCAACATTGTGCTATTTTTAGACAGAAATCCCCGGGCTGCCTCTTTAGACAGAGACTCCCGCTATGACGCCTCACGGCTTAGACTTTTCTTTTGTTTTCAAACAGGAAATCTGTTGTCAGTGCTACGCTTCCTGTCTGCACTGGACCATTCGTTGCCTGGTGCAAGCCTTCATCTTTACTGCTTCTGATGTCCAGAACTGTAGAGCTGATTGTGTGTTGTGGCAATGTGTTGCAGGCTACAGGCTTGAACAAGCTTGATGGCCAAAGCGGGGACAAGCAAGCTGTGAGTCAACAGCTGGTGGCGGTTCAACAGCAGGTAGAGCAGGTCAAAGGAGAAAATGAGGAGCTGCGTGGCTTCTTTCAGGAAGCATTACAGGTAAAGCAACTGCTTGTTGACGCGTCATCAGCTTGGCTTACAGCATCTGCTGCATTCTTGCATGTTGCCATCTTCACAGCTGTGTGAACATTTCACATACACTGTCCTGCTGTTATCAAGCACAGCATCATACAAAGAGCTCCCATCATCCCTGAGCATGTCATGCTTGTATCACTTGTGAATGTGAGTGGATTCCTAGCAACAATAAAGTCTGCGTTAGCAACTTGCCACTCCAAATTTGAGGACAGCACAAGTGCGCATGTTGTTCAGCACGTCATGCTTGCACTTTTTGCGCACATGCGTTTACTCGCCGCAATAGCAAAGCAGATTTGCATCTTGAGTCGCTAGCAAGACAGCAGTCCCTGCTAACGCAGGAGGCTGAGAGGCTGAAGCATGAGAATGAGGAGCTACGTAAGCTAGGGGAGGATGCTGTATTGGATCAGCAGCTCAGTAAGGCACTGCAGGAGACTGACAAACTCAAGCTGGCTGCGGACGCCTACAAGAAGGAGCTGTTGCAGCAGAAGGTGTCTGAGCTACAAGCAGAGCTTGTTCAGACCAACAAAAATTTGAAGGCAGCGGAAGAGAAGGGCACAGGTAGCTTGGGCTGCATACTAATCATCATATGTTGGTCTGTATACCAACTGCTGGTCAGCGCTACAGATCCCTTTGCTCATCAATTTTTTGTGCACTCAGGCTGTGCATGCTTTGATTTAACATGTGCACATGACAGACTAGCATTGACTTGTCTTTCACCTGTTGCTGATGCTATCGTTTCATTGCTGGGCAGTGATAGACAACCACATCAGACCTTTTGTGTCAAAGCAGCGCAACATGATGTTCTTTGACATTGCTGCAGCGCTATCAGGAGGCAGAGGCTCAAGACAAAACAGCTTGAGACAAGTGCCCAAGCTTGGTAGTCAGCAGTCTCTGAATGGGCTGGCAGACAACCATTCCACAGAGACCGCCAGTCTTCAGATCAGCACCGGTGACAGGCAGGCGCTGCTGACCCGCCTGCAGGGGTCCCAGCACGACAGAGGCGACCTTAATCAGCTGCTGGCAGCAGCTTCCAAGGCTGTACAGGATGCAGGTACGGTGTCATCAGTGTAAAGTAGTGGCTGTTGTTTGGCATTCAGTACAATCTATGGGCCTAAAATTACATCACGATCACCCTGCCACAATGGGGCTACTGCTTTTCAAGTTTGTTACAATCAGACTGGTAGCCTGGTAGCATACCATCATTCACACATTTTCACAGTGCTGCAGTGGTATGTTGCAGCGAAAGTATGTGTGCCTTGTAAAGGAAACAATTAGCGCATGCTGACAGAGTCAGGCAGATTCAGGCACATGGCTGCAGCTGACAAAGAAGCCAGCTGCTGCTGCTGCTGCTGCTGCTGCGCACGCCACTGCATGGCAGTCAATGAAGACACTGTTGCAGAATAGACAGATTGTGATTGTGTCGTTCTGGGTCTTTGTGTTACGCCAAACCCATCAAACCTGATGCATCAAAGCGCACCTGACAGGAGCCTGACCATGCCCTGTGAGGTGGACGCGACTCTTTCGGTTGAGGCAACTTGTTCGCTTGACCGTCAGCAAGACCCATTGCCATGCAATGCATGTTATGTATTGCAGTGTTCACGCTGTGCAACAGCCTGTATAGTTGCGCACAATGAGCTCATGGCAATCTGTATGCTGCAGGGACACTGGAGGCCCAGCTAGCTGAAGCACAGGCCAACAACGCACAGCTGAAGGGCGAAGTGGAAAAGCTGAATGATACAGTCTTCAGCAAGACCTTCCGTGCACCTAGCGCCTGGGCTGAGCGAGAGGTCAAGTACAAAATGGAGAAGAAAGCCTGGGACACTGAGGTTAGTTCAAGGTCATGCTGAACTCTGCCTGCTGAAAATCCACAGGACATGCCCAGCACTGGTGTGCTACTGGTTTATCTGCTGCCAAAGCCCAGACAACTCCTGCATAGGAATGTCCAGTGCTCCACATTGCATTGCTACATGCAAGTGCTGTAGAGCTTGCAGAAAAACATCATATTCGCCATGAATGCTGCAAAATGAGCATTGTCAATGTTCAGGTGGACCGCCTGCAAGGGACCATCTCAAAGTTGCAAGCTGAGAATGTCGAATACCGGGACAACAGCAAAACAGACCAGTTTGAAGACAAGATCCTGGAGCTGCAGCAGAAGCTGCATCAGACAGGTTTGCAAATTGCCCCTGATATTGCATGCCCTTGTATATTGATTGCGAGCACCTGAAAGACAGATGCACTGTGAGCAACAAACAACCAGCAGATGTGCATGGTCAGATTAGCATCTTGCATGTTACAAGCACATGTGACAAGTTGATCAGAATGATGCATCTTGGCATGTCCTTGTCCGTATTAGGAGCAGGGTGAGGTGTACCTGATATTGACCCCGCATTCGTGCGGGCACAGGTGTCACATCAATCAATCAATCAATGTCTGGTATACAATCTAACAGCAGGTGTGCTGTTACAGAGGCTGCAAAGGTGACAGCAGAGCGTGCAGTGCATGAGCTGCAGCTGGACCTGCGCAGTCAGGTTGAGAAGTACAATCAACTGCAGGAGTCTCGCAGGTACAATATTTGCTGCATTTTTGCGCTGCTGGAGCATGACACTCAACGCTGCTTGCCCTACCGCATACTGTCCTCAGTGGCGTGTCAGCATGTCAAGTGTATATTGCTTTTGAGCTTGTATGCAATTCAGATGTCGCAGACCTGAGCTCTGACAGCTTGAGAAAGTCTGAGCCCTGATGGAAGGGATCTGTCGAATCCCATGTCAGCCTACAGTCCTCTCAGGCTGGATGAACTTGATGTGAACACATTCCTCTTGTGTCTGATGAACTTGCTGTGAACACAGGCACCAGAAAGCGTCTTCAGAGGATGGCATCAGCTCCATGATTGAGGGCTTTGACCAGCACCAGATTGGACTGGCACATCCTCGCAAGGCACAGCCGAAGACGTTTGCGAGGCAGCCAGGCCAGTTCATGACACCCACTGCTAGCTCCAGTAGCCTGGCAACACAGGATGAGCTAGCAGAAGCAGGCTCTCACACGCGTGTCCAAGTAAGGACCTATGAAGATTTAGATACGCACTCAGCACAGACCCTCAACAATGACAAAGCATTTGTTTGACATCATTGAGAAGGGAGGCAAAAGCAGTTGCTAGTATGTCCCTTGTGTTTGCATTGCTTATCTCATAGCATTGAGTTCAGGACTGGTTGCAATTTGATCGCATAGCACTTGGCGCTGCTCATGTATGTTAGTGGCAATAGCGTGACAGCAATTTGCTTGTTGGTCCCTGCAGGATGTGGTTACAGATCTTGACACTCACCACATAGGTCTGCAGCAGCCGCATAGCGGCCCACAGGAAGAGGCTGACTCCCGCCTGCACAACCAGCCCGTCCCAGATGTCATCAGTCAGCAACCTTCCACCACTTATGTAAACTCTGACTTGCCAGCTTCCAGGCAACAGCCACCTGGGAAGCTGCTGTCCACTGGCACAGCCGTTGGCTCTGACTTCAGACAGTCAAATGCACAGACGCAGACTGCAGTGCGCATGTCTACAAGCCAGAACAGAACCCAGTCTGATCAGTCTGGAGGCAGCGGTGTCTTCCCTCAGCAGCAGAATGCTCAGTCTGTTAGCAGCAGTGGTCAGCAGTCACAGCCAAGAAATGTGCAGCAGTCAAATGGTGCCAACGCTGCAGGTGTACAGGAGGCAGCAGGTACATACCAGCAACAGCACCCTTCAGGCGGAGTGAGCCCGTCTCAGCAAAGCGCACTACCACAGCGACAACCAACCATTGAGCAGCCTGCGATACACGCCAAAGCTGAGTCAACATCTTACACTCGCTTTCACGCAGATGGTACCCCTTACACTGCTCTGCCAGATTGTTCTTCGCTGCCACACTCACAACAGGCGCCCACGCGCTCTGATACAGCACCATCTGCAGATAGGCAAGCTAGTGCTGCGTCAGGTTCCGCACCTGAGAGGGATGCATCAGCAGCCAGCACATCAGGAGCAAACCAGTATCAGACTGGTGGTGTACAGAGTACACATGCTCCAGCTAATGCTAGTCCAGTCTCAGCTTCTGGTGCAAGGGCTGATGCTGCTGAAACACCAGCATCAGCAAGCAGTTCAGCTGCTCGGGCTGCAACTGATGATGGGCAGTCAGCGTCAGCAAGCACATCTAGGTCACCAAGGCAGGCAAAGAAGTCGCCTGAAGATAGAGGTGCTGGCTTCCCTGCTGGGCCTGTAGGTGGGAATCTTGTGCTGACTTGTGCAGTGCCCAAACAGTGCATAGTGTCGTCAAAGTGCTTGCTGCCTAGCGCTGTCAGTGCCAAGCTGACAAAGCAAGCAGGGTCATCACCCATTGTCAGAAAAGCGATGGTACAATCCAGAAAGACAGAAGGCTGCTTGATGCATATGTGCTGCAGTAGTCTTTCACATGCACAGAGCCCAGGGATCGGCATTTTTTGTGTAGATGCTTGCTGTATTGCATATTGACGTACTCACCTTGTGAACACTACCTTGCAGATGCTGACAGATCTGATGCAGCCAGTGATTCTGAGGATGACCTGATGACTGTCAAAGACGCAGTCACCCACATTGTGCGCTCCAATCGGCAGTCTAGGTCCAACAGCACTGACAGGCTAGACCAGCTTCCTGACCCTCAGCAGCTTGCTACTAAAGCCTCACCAGATGAGCCATCAACAAGTGACTCAACACCACCAGCCAAAGTCAACTTTGCAGATGCTGGGCACATTTCTCTGGGTGGGACCAGCTCCTTACCCCCTGTCAGCACCCCCCAACCCCGCCCCAGCAGCAGCAGGGACACCCCTGACATGAACGGCGCTATCACTGACAGAAGTGAGAGCAGCGAGGGCTGGTCAGAGGAGCGCATACGGCAGCTGGAGGAAGATAAAGCAGCCATTGAGCGGCTGTGGGGCGAGCATGCTCATGAGAATGACATTGGCGTGCTCAAATTCAAGCTGGTAGGTTCTTCTGCATCATTATACCCAAAAGACACATTTCTGCAGGTCCCATGCCTGGTGAGCAAAGTCAGCTATTGTGGCTTTTATCAAGGCAGACGTACAACGCATCTGCGTCTAAATCACAATATACTCTTGGGTCCATGTGGGGCTCGACCCAGCCAGTTGGCCACAGCAGAAGTCAAAGCAGACTGCAAGCCAGCCACGCGTGCACTGCTTGCATGAGATACATGCAAACAACAATCCATTATCTGATATCATCAATGACTCTGAGCAATGCCGGTGGCTGCACATCCTGAAGCGGTATGCCTGCAATCTACCATGCGTCTTTGGACCTTGCATGCATTGCCACCAAGCCTGACATTTGCAAGGTTGGTTTGCCTTGCAGGCTGAGTTTGAGTCCCGCTGTGAGATGTATGAGGCTCAAGTCACCAAGATGCAGCGGTCTCTTGAGAGAGGCGATGATGAGAAGGCCAAGGTGGAGGAGCAGCTGGCCACAGCCATGGCCTACACTGCCTCAGGAGACAAGCAGGTCCGTACAACATCATAGATTAGTGCAGTCAAAGGTGCATAAACAGAACTGTGATGTGCTGTTGATTGCTGGAAAGACTGAACAGTCCGACCACGCCCTTCTTGAGTTGGAGTGAATGTGTTGTGAACGCCCCATTGGGGTGCGTCAATTGCGTCAACGGTGCAGAGTGTTCTGAAATGACTGTTTGGCTTCATCACAGCCTGCCTTGCAATTGCAATGCTTGTATCCTTTGACTCATGATGTGATGCTTTTGTGACATTCAATCTTGCAAATCTGCCAATGCTGCCCAAAACTCCCCCATGTGCTGTTTGCAGCCATTTGGCATGCTGATCAAGATCATACAGAATCTGCAGAGATCACCTTTGCAAAGCACAGTCAATCACTGGACACATTGATTAGTAGCAACAAGCCAGGAGCAGTCTATCAGGTCAACTGCTTGTGCAATGCAGGGTTTGGCAGCCCTGCGGGAGCGCTTGTCAAATGTTGTCACTGGCAGAGGTAGCAAAACGTCACAGCTTGAGGATCGCTTGAAGGTACACAAATTGCTTCAATGCACCTTCATGTGTAGGTGCCTGCCGTCAACTGTGTGTGTCAGTATGAAGAGCAGGGTGTCATCACCCTGGCTCATGCACTGCTCAACACTTCAAATCCAGAGAGCATGTGCGGCTGCAACGTGAGATTAAGTCTGAGCCGCAAGTGCTTTGGAAGTTTGTCAACTTGCCAAGGAAATGATCATCTTGACTCAGCATGGCTTACCTGAATGTCGCACCCTTGTTGTGTCATTTTGCAACAACTGAATCAGCATGACACATCCTGCATGATGCAGGAAGCTGAGGAGCAGCTGCAGCAGAGCTTCAGGGAGCGAGCTAGGCTGGAAAAGCAGAAGGCACAACTGGAACATGAGTTGGCCAGCTGGAGCTCTAAGCTTGGTGTCAGCATTGACCTGCCCCGCACCGAGTCTGTTGAAGACTCCGAGCCATCTGACACTGACAAGGCTGACAAGGTACGCTTGCCTTTGCTACACAAGCAAGACTTTGGATCAGAACAGCTTGCCTATTCATGGCAAGCATGGATATTTTGCATTCAACGCATGACATGGTTACAAGTGGCTGTTCTGACAGATGCAGCGGCGCTTTGCACCTGAATGCACTGCTTGATGTGTAGCACAGCACCTGCACCAGGATCATGACCAAGGCACGTCGGGTTTTTGCCGATGACTGGGCCTTAATGTCCATGCATTGCCCTCTTTTCAAGGTGCAGTGTTCACATGCAGGGTGGGCGCGTGTTGAAGCACTGGCAAAGCAGCGGCAGCAACATTGCAGGGCTGGGTGAGGGTGACATGGAGGTGATGCGCCTCAGAGAAGAGAATGAAGCCCTCATGGAGAGCCTGGTGCGCACCAAGGTGGAGCTGGCAGAAACTGAAGGTATGCATACACAGCTCAATCTAGTACAAGAACCTCTACAATTTGTGCAGAAGCTCTTGGTGTCATAATTAAGCAATCACCGTGTGAGCCTTGATACTGTGTGTTGCAACTGTAGCAGCTCTTGGCATTGCTTGTGCAGTTTTGATTGGCAACAGCACGTCATGCATGCTGCAACAGCTTGACGGCATTGGCATGTGTCTGGCAGGTGAGTATCTGAAGAACAAGCGGAGCCTGATCCGTGCAAATGAAAAGTTGGCAGGCCTTTCAGAAAAGGTTGAGAGCATGAAGCTGGCACTGGGCAAGTCTGGTGTACAGAATGCCTCTGACTCTCCCAGTGCTAGGTCAGACACATCAACTCAGCCATTTGGAACACCCAAATCTGCTCAGGCCAGCACACCCAAAGGCAGCCATGCTGCTGCAGCTAAGTTTTAGACGTTGAAGCCCGTTGACACTTTCATGATGGTGGCAGTACCTCGTTGCACTGCTTGTTGTTTTGTGACCAGCAGTTGATTGACTTTGATTGCATTGCTAGATTACTGGGGTAGCTTGTGGTAGATTACATTTCATACGGGCTTGGACATCAGGCAATGGATTGTGCGACTTATGGTTCCTGTTTCATGTTTCCATGTGTTGCAGATACACCATTTGTGCTAGCAGGGTGAGCTTTTTGATCAGACTTGGATACTTAGATCCAGAGATGCACAATGCATGCACGCGACAGGCTCAAACAACATTGCCGACATTTAGTACAAAATTGACCTTAGGGGACTGCTACGCCTGTAAGATGGGTGCAAAACTGTTACTTCAGGACCAAGCAACAACAAATTCATCTGGTTATTGCCAGTGCAGACACATCCAACAATTGCCATAGCGGTCAGCTATACATGCTGAGCCAAATTGCTTGAAGCAGGGGTGCAAGTCTGCCTGCACTGCCAGGCTGCGCAATGTATTTACAGCATTTGTTACAGCTTGGACTCCACTAGTTTGCTGAAAGGATGCAAGTCCAGAGGGTGTGTTGCTAGCAACATTGCATCCTGCAATGCCTTTGCTCTGATATCAAACGCTTTCATGTACTCAGGGTCCACAACTCCCCTGATCAGGGCATGCTTGTCTGGGTATGCACCAATCAGGAGGGAGTCCCACTGCTTTTGTTTGTCATTCTTCTTGTCAACGAGATCTGCATGGTAAGCTATTTTGGCTCCACAAGCGCTCAAAGCAGGGGCACATGCTTCCAAGTACTCCTGATACTGTTGCCTTCCAGCTTTGGGAGCAAAGCTCAAGAGATTGATCATATGCACTGTTTGCCCTGGATTTGGGCGTGCTTCATACATAGCCAACACTCTATCATATCCAGGCAAAGTGTGCTGCTTTGGGGCATCCTGATCAGCTATATGAGGCGGTGGCGCTTGTCTGCTGAAATCTGCTGGGACCTCCTCAACTTCAACAAAGAATATGTCAACAAACTGTCCTAGTAGCTCTACCCGGGGGCTTGCAGATGCGCCTGTGTCCTCTGGGTACTTGACGATGAGGGCAAGATTCCAGTTTGCAGAGCTTTTGGGCTCGAGGTAAGAAGGTGGTGCTATGAGTGCTTCCCCTTGCCCTGCCCATGCAAGTTTGGGCCGTTCAATTTCCGGTAACCTTTGCCATATAGCCAGCAGGGATGAGATGCAGCTGCTCACACTGCTCCAAGGCGACGGTGAGCACCCTGAAGGCGGCCCCAGCCTCAGCAAATAAAGCGTTTGAGAGGGCATCAACGCACTGATTGCAAGCAAGCGCAGCTGAAACAAAGCTGAAGGCGGCTTGTGCGAAGTGACAAGCAGACGCAGCGCGTCTATGCAAGGACGCAGTGCCTCAGCACAATGAGCGCAAGTACGAGCGCTTCAGGTTTCCAACTGCGTGCTAGTATGACTCGGATGGCCTCTTCTCACATTGAAGCCAAATTTGGCTTCCAGTCCTCTGTCGTTGATATCAGGCCCTGATGCCTTTCACAATAGTACAGAGACAGTAGCGGTTGGAAGGTTCACAATCAGTATGTGCCTAGACTGCGCTTCAATACGATTTTGCAATAAGCTATGTTGAGCGTAAGTGTCATCACGCAGACAGCTTAACACAAGGCCTTAAGGCATGCAGGCTGCAGTGTGGGTGACCACAATACCAGTTGCAAAGTCAATGACAATTTTAGAAACTGATGTTGCATGTCATGCCTGTGACATGCATTTCACTCATACTCGTCAGCGCCATCTGCCCCTTCATTGTCAAAGTCACGAATCTTGACATCAGCATCTTCTCCATACTGAATGGAGTTGTCCACGTAGTGCAGCACTTCTTGAATACTGCAAGCAGGATTTTGGACACATGATGAGGCTGTTTGAAGAGGAGGAATGCTCATGTGGTTCTATTGGGTACATTGACAGCAGCCAATTGCAACACAGCAGGAGACAAAAGCATGAATGTGACTGACCTTTCCTCGTCTGAAACATCCAGAGGCACAAAGCTGACCATGCTGTAATCATCAAGCAAGGCAGCCACCTGAAAGCCAACACAGACATGAATTAAATTGTGCTGGCAAGAACTGAGCACAGAGCACGCTCAACACATGTGAGCAACATGAGCGCCTGGATTGACAGGCAATGCATCAACAGGAACGTTCATGACAGTATACCAAATGTACAATTGTTTGCGCAGTTGCCTTTAGACCAGTTTGCAGAACAGTGCAGCTGACATGATGGACAATTTCAAGTTGCTTGCGCTCATGCACTTGGCATCAGCACCCTGTGCTGTGACTCTGGTTGAGTTCTCCTGTTGGGCTCAATGCAATCAGCTCGGCACAGATTGCAAAAGACTGACTGCGGCCAGGACTGTGCAAATGGCCCGAGGCTCAATGCAAGCAGCCCGGTGCAATTGCATGGGACTGACTGCATCCAGCATCATGCAAATGGCACAGGGCTCAATGCAAACAGCACTGCACAAGTAGCATCAGGCTGACTGCAGTCAGTACTGTGCAATAGCATAGGGCTCTTTCCCAATCAGCAAAATGCAGACTGCATGAGGCGCAAGCTGCAAATAGTGAGGGATTCAGAGCAATCAACACTGCAAAGACAGCATGGGGCTCACTTCATCATTTTGCTTGAGGAAGCCGGGGCTTGTCAAATCACTCTGCTTGTGCACTGACATGAGCATTGTGCAAATGGCATTGGAATACGTAGAACGCAATGGGACAAAGTCATGCATGCACTGGCACCAGCAACATGCACATGTTACAGGGCTTACTGCATCGTTTAGCTTGAGGAAGCCGGGACCCGTCGCTTCGCTCAGCTCATGCACCATCTGGCGAGCATCTGGTATCAGGAATCTGTCCAATGCTTTCTGCAAGCACAATTTTGTAACACAGGCATCCAGCCTCACCTTGCTACTCAGGTGATAAAATCAGTACAAATGTGTGCGACACCATGCGCCAGGAATTACTGTTTGACAGAGTATTAGCCCCATGTTGTTACTCAAAAGCATGTGACATGCACATCTCCATAGCACTCACTTTGATCCCACTGATATCATTTGACAAAGTACCTGTCACCAGACCTCTCGCTGATCATACAGATTTGTATTCAGCACATTGGCATGCAGCTGACATTGATCAGCAAACTTACCTTGTCTGCTATCAGTTCAACTTGGGTCAGCACATTGACATTCAGCCCAGAAGTCATTAGCGACTTTGCCTTGTCTGCTGTCAGGTCAACCTCAGTCAGCACATTCACATATGATCAAGGTGTTTCAGCAACGTTACCTTGTCTGCTATTAGGTCAACTTTAGTCAGCACATTGACGTGTGGCAGCTCCAGCTGCACCATAGCTGCCAAGGCTTGCAGGGAGCCAGCAATGAATTTGGGAGTTTCTGAAACAAACTGGGAGTCCAGGCAGTACACTGCACACATGCTCCAGCCCTGGCCCCTCATCCAGTCAACAAAGGTGCGAAAGACGGTGGCATGCGAGTACAGCTCAATTTGACCTGGGCAATCAAAGACCAGGTAGTCATCATCTCCATAGCCCTGCATCATCAGCAACCATTGTGTAGTAAGTAAAGCAGTAAAGCAGTAAAGTATGAAGTACATCAAGGTGCAAAAGACTGTAGCACGAGAGTAAAGCTCAATCTGGCCTGGACAGTCCAAAACCAGGTAGTCACCATCTCCATAGCCCTGCACCATTGTAAGACGTTCAATCAACAAAGGTACAAAAGACTGTGGCGTGAGAGTACAGCTCAATCTGGCCTTGACAGTCAAAGACTAGGTAGTCATCATCTCCATTGCCCTGCATCGTTATGAAGCATTGAAGTGTTACTCATAGTGTAGTGCCAATGGATCTGTGACTACTCAGGAACAATGACTTTGGAGCAAGTATGATTGTGAACTGAAGTGTGGCGTACTAGCAGACGTCCACACAGATGCAAACCATCCTTAGCAACAGAAAGTCATTGTGCTGATGAAGGCATACAGACAGTACTGCAGCGTGACTTGCCTCCAGTTCTTCCACAAGCCACTCATCTAAGTTCTCTTCCAAATACTCCATGCAATATAGCAAGCCCCTACAAAAGCAGAAACATAGCAGGCGTTTAAACCTGATTTTGCATGTGTTGAGGGCACACTTGCTAAATTGTGCTACTTTGAGACAAGACGTACCCATTTGGGCCAAGCTCGCACTCTTCAATCACATCTTCAAGTGTGACAAGGTCCCGAATGTCGAAACTGACTGGATACTGAAACTCCTCAGCTGCTGGATCTGCAGAATCCAGTTGGTAAGCAGTCAAGACTCGGCACGGCACACACAAGGCGAAGTTCCTGAGCTGTGGCACCAAGCAGTGATCACCTAGATTGACTACATGCACAGTCCGTCCTATGGTCTCGCAGTGTTGCCTCAAGTGGTCGCAATAGGTTGACTGCAGAGGCAGCAGGAGTTAGGATGTAGAAGGTGCAGTCATTCCTTGCAGCTGCGAGCTTCGAGATGTCTACCTTTCCGCTGCCTGCTGGGCCGATAACCAGCTGTGCGTATCGGCCCATGCACCGGCTGTTATGACGTAACTAGATCCGCTTCAAAGAGGGTGTAGCGTGTTGAGTACGGCAATTACGCCGGAGACAGAGGCGGCAGCCTTGCCCTTGCAGTCTAGCGCCTACGATGTGGCCGATTACATTTGCCGTGACCGACTGACTTGCTCTACGCGCTTTGACACCCGCGGGCATAGCATAGCTGCGAGTTGCCCTTAGTCATAAGCTGTCATGGGCAGCACTTGAAACCAGATGCCAGCCAGGCAACAGCAGCTGTCAAACACGGAAAGGTGCAATGATTGACATTGAGAGCGCTTCATGACACGCAAACGCCCCAAACCCATTGCAACAAGCCTCAATAGCTCATGCAGTGTGATGTCATCGATGATTTTGCGCTGACTTTTCAGACTCGTGCACAATATAATGAAATCCTGAGAAAGATCGCTGCTATGTGTCAGGCTGTATGCAAAAGCTTTTGAGACAGCAAGCGCAAGTCCTGTTGCCGTCGCTGGATGCCCTAGCTACGCCGCTATGATTGCTAAGGTTTGCAAGTCGTCTTAGGCAACACAACTGCTGAAGGGCACTTGAGTACTGATCAACCACATCGTGATTTGTCATGCACAGGAAACTCTCTGCGAAACGATCAGAAAGCTGCATCGAGCGCTTTGCCCGCCAGAAAGGCCGCGCTGCAGCCAACCGGGCAGAAGGAACTCACATTCCTGACAGTCTGCAAAGTTTCACGCGGAGATTTTGCCATCAAGCTGGTCATAATGACAAGCAGTTGCAACCAGTCTGAGGAAGCTCTTACAGCTGCGTTGAAAGCCGGTCAAGGCTTTGAACTTAAGCTGTGCAGGGGCCCAGGGGGCACAGCTGATTTGTTCCTGGAGCCCGGAGGACACTCAATATACAAGGTCGGCAGGTAAGTCCGCCCCGACGGAAGGCGGCAGGGACTGCAGAGGGAAAACAATATATACAGCACTAGTTGTGCTTGCAAGACAGACCGTGCACCGATGGACGATTCAATGCAGGGATCCGGCCTTGAAACCCCCGTGGAACTACTTGTTTCACTTCTCCAGCAGGCAGTTTTCGGCTGCCAGCACGAAGGGATCGGAGATTCTGCTTATGAAAAGGTTGTGATCAGGAGCCGGACGCTGCAGAGGGCACCGGTTTGTTGCCTCCTGCTCCCTTCAAGGCGCAATTCTGACCAGCAATTTGATGCTGCAGCTTTCTTTTTGTTACTGGCGAGGTCAAGCTGATCGGCCAACAAGAATGTCCAAGCACAACCCTGCACTGGTGATTTTTACTCTTGCTGCAGTCTAAGCTGCATCGATGCTGATTCTTGCATACCTGTTACATACGCCAATATCAGCGTTCTGGCATCCACCATCTTCAGGTATAGTGTCAATTTGCAACAGGCCTAGCTAGTACAGATACTGCCAAGTTCTGTGCAAGCTGTCAAGCCTATTGGGTTTCTGCAGTACTGTGCCAGTACAACACTCAGCAATGAAGAGGCAAAAGTGACTGTTGAGTTCCTGTGCAACCTGTGGCCTGCAATGATGGGTTCTTTGTGATCAATATGCATGATCATTATTTCATTGAAAAACAGTGTCATCAATTGATATCCTTGTAGGGAGCTCTTGAGGGCAGTCATGCCACCATTGGAACTCATTACTTTGGGTTATTGATCATGGTCAACTGCTTATGATTGTTTTGACTCTGAAGTTAGTTGTCATTCTTGTAGGCAGCTCTTGAGCGTAGTCATGCCACCTTTGAACTTTTGTCTCCGTGGTCATGATTCTTTGTGCATGATCATTCCTCATGACTGTTTCAACTGAAACAAGGTATTAGCCTTATAAAAAGCTGTTGAGCGCAGTCACGCACCCTTCACAAGCTGTGTGCGTGACTATGCTCATGCTCAATTGTTCATGTTCATGGTCGATTCGACTGAAGCAAGGTGCCAACTTTGTAGGGAGCTCTTGAGCGTATTGCCACCTTTGATGTTTTGTACTCATTATTGTGATCAGTTGTTCATTATCGTCGCTCATGATCGTTTAGACTGAAGTAAGGTGTCAGCCTTGCAGAGACATTCTACGCCTAGCTGTGCCACCTGTTCAAAATGTGTGCATGACTATGCTCATGATCAATTGTGCATGAGTGAGTGTTCACGATCAATGTTCATCATGTATGTTTGTGGTGATTTTGACTGAAGTAAGGTGTCAGCCTTGCAGGGAGGGTTTCCAGGAAGGGTCTGGCGGCAGGCAACGCAAAATGGTGTCAGGCAGCAGGCGATGGTTTTTTACTTTTGCTGGTCAAAATTATGTGTGGACACACCAAAAAAGATTTACTGGAGACATGATGTACTGCCATGAAACTAACGGCGACCAAATTGCATGGTACACAACTAAAATGTGGCCTAGAAAGCTTCAAGGAGTAGTCTTCATTGACCCAAATGTAGGGCTTTCTTGTGAAATTGTGAGCCAAAGTTTATGACCATGTGCAAACGCCAGCATCAATGCATTGCTTCATGTTGAAGAGATAGGTTGCCTGAAAAGTGCTATTGTTGCATATGCACAGCAACTTGATTGGCATACACATGACTGTCTTGATTAGGGCATCCAAAGCATGCTGCATGCTGCGTGCTGGTAAAAGCTTGATGAGGGCATGCGCAGACCTGTGCAATGCAGCATGAATTCCCCGGCCCTGTATTGCTGATGGGAGTCATTCAAGCGTATTCTTCATGCAGCGAGCACAAGCCGCCAACTGCTAGTATTTTTGGCATGTTCACTACCACATAAGACATGTTGACATCAGCGCAATCTGCCTGCTGCCCTTCTCTTGCATTACTTTGGCTACAGCTGAAGCAATCAGATTGACACTTTAAACCCTTGCACAGAGATGGCATGCATAAATTGAATACTTCTGCTTTTTGTCTCTACACTTATTAGCACTCATTCCCATGGGGTTGTGAAGATCGTGAGAAAATGATGGAATTTTTATGGTCTGATCTGCTTGATTTGCAGGTGCAAGATCTGAACACTGTACACACATTGGTGGCTAGCTGTTTTGCCTACAGGGAGTTTATATTGCGCAGGAATTACTTTGTGAGTGCCCTGATTTCTCCTTGTCAGCATCATCATTGTCGTTTTTGTCACAACTGTCATCAGCTGCATCATCAACGTCAGCATGCTTGCTAGTGAGGCTGCATGACATTGCTAAATGCATGTGGAAGCATTGCAGGTAATATGGCTGATCACAACGTTTCAACAATCTCACACACGCACACACACACACACACGCACACACACACACACACACACACACACACACACACACACACACACACACACACACACACACA
>BDIU01000578.1:227-35610 GCA_002118135.1 Trebouxia sp. TZW2008
ACTGAAGGTGTTATCTCAACACCACCCACTTTGGGGTATCGCTCTTGCGCTAATTCGTTACAGTGCCTATAGTGATGTGAGGCTGAGCCGAAGTGAACAGGTCCAGAATCCCTACAACGTAATGCAGAATTTTAGTCAAGTCTCCAAACGACTGGGCCAGACGTCCCTAAGTCCGCACGCAGCTCATGGCAATTCTATAAATGCCAGAATTCCTTCTACTTTTTCTGTACGTGGACTGTAGCATGGCCGAGCCGACCTGCATAGCCACCATCGCCTTGTTCTTCTTCGTCTTGTGCCTTCACTGACCACTGACCATAGGGTTTATCACAGTGTTTCACAGAGGTTTGTCATGATTTGTCATCAAGCATGTGAGTCATAGAGTGTTTAATAATCTCACATAGTGCTACCAATTCAAACCCAGGTTTTTTTGATTTTGAAAACGGACAGCTGTCTGTCTCGGCTTGACACCCTGTAACGCAAGCTTGACATGGCATTTTCCTTAATTTTTAAATGAAATCATGGAGTGCAACTTAAGCCTTTACTTCTACTACCATTACTATAATTTTTCTAGAAGAAACTCAGTAAATAATAGATAATAGTAGTGGTGTAACGCAAGCTTGAAAGCTTGACAGCTTGACAGGCACTACTCTGTGGATCTTGAGTTTTGTTTAGTAATTCGGGTCTAGAGAGAATGTCAGAGTAAAGCAGTCAAGCTGTAAAGCTGCTTGAAGTAGTGTGGGTAGTGTGGGTTGGTGAAGGGTCACACACGAGAACCCCCCCCGCTTAAGCCGCGCTTGCGCAATGGGGGTCTATACCCCACCCCTACCCCAACAAAACCCAGTGAAACCCAGTCATCTTCCTCTCTGGATATAGTCGGCTAGAGTCCTGCACGCAGAGCGTACATAGTCAACGCGCAGTCCGTGCAGTGATTTGGTACTGACTCTATAGTGCCGTGGCGCTGATGCTACATAGGCTGCATGTAGTCTCTGCAGAAGTTGGGCCAGAAACTCGCTTGAAAACCACATGATTCTGTTAGTCATTCAGATTTCTGTAGATTGTCTGTAGATGGCAATTTGCCAACATGACGCCCGACAATCATCATGACATGAAGGCGTCACTCAACGGAATCTTAAGAGAGACGCTCATAAGTATGTTCAGCCCAGATTCCCATAAAATTTCTGTAGAAATGGAGGTTGCTCAGAGTTCAGGATCTCAAGAGAGAGTAAGTGGGAATCTGCTGAGCTGGGAAGGTTACCTACACCATGTGAAACCAGGGTCGCACACACACACACACACACACACACACACCCTCCTACAACACCGACCACTGACCATTCGCTGATTCTAAGCATTTGCAGGATTATGTCATGGTTAGGTCATAGGGTTCTGCCTTAGTAAGCAGGGAGAGCATGAATCAAACCCCATAAACCCAATTGTCAGGTTTTTAACTACTTGAAAACAGTGCCCTATTTGTCATGACCAACCCTAGCCCTGGTTCCCATTTTCACACCCCTGTTTTCTTATTTTTAATCAGACCCAAGTCATAGTACTTTATGCATTACTGTGTACGAGTAAGGCCCACCTTCCTATCTGCCCAACGTCCCTAGAAAAGTAAAGAGAATACAAGGTAACTCAGAAGTCAGGAACTTAGAAGAGTATAAGTGGGAATGGACTGAGTGCACCCACGTGGGGTGGGTACAACCTCGTAAGGTGGGTACAACCTGTAAAAGCAGGGTCACACACACGCACACCCCCTGCTTTCGCGCCGGGTTGTACACAAACCTGGGATCTAGCAAAACCCGGGAATGTCCAAAGTTATCATGTTCTGCATGCAGTGTTGCTGAAGGCTGTACACAGTAGCTACAGAGGTTGCACGCATCCACTGCAGTGATCTGGCGCTGATGCCCCAGTGCTATGGCGCCGAACCTACAGAAGCATCGTGCAGCCACTGCAAAAGCTGAGGCAGAAGCTGAGGCAGAAATCCTATTGAAAATCACAAACTTTTGATAGGGTTCAGGCAGGACGACATAACCTTGAATTCAAACTTCTCTGCGTGCAGACATGTGGGACTCCGTTTGCGTTTAGATTATGTCTGTCTTTTCTGTAGCTACATTAGAATGGCTGATTTGGACCAGTCATCATCTTTCTTTGCGTCTTCTTCATAGCCGTTTGCGTCATTTAACTTGTTATGAGTACCGGAAGTACAGCATAAAGTACTGGCAGCAGAAGAAGACTGAAGGATGCTCTCCCATGCTTTTGCATGCAGGGCCAGTGCCAGCCCAGCAAGTCCATGACCAAACCCTACCCTGCTTAAAACAGACCTTGCTAATAATGCAGGGATCTGACTACCTGTTTACTCACCCCCAGAACCCTCAACCATGACATAACACTCAATCAGGCTGGAAATACCCTATGGTCAGTGGTCAGTGTCGGAAATATATATATTGACTAACTCTAATCCAGATTCATCAACACTTGTACACGGCTTGTATACTAAGTTGAGGAAGATGCATTCAATGGTGCACAGGGCTCTGTACGCACTGATCAGTTTTATGAAATCTACAAGGTTTTGGTCACAATGGAATTAGCTTGTGCATACTGTAGAAGCAATCAAGAACCAAAACCATTCCAGAGCAAGCCAGCTTGGCAGCAGTCTGAAGGCATTTGCAGCCACCAGATAAGCTGCAGCACAGCACAGTCACATCAGAGTAGACAATAGCAGATCAAAACCTGCTTGTGTCACGCCTCTGTAAAGTCAACGTTTTTTGCCTCTGAAGACCTTTCCTCAGCTGCAAATGATGCAGTAGGATGACTGCATGGGCACAACTCACTCAAGGTTTTGCGTGCCGTGCTTGGCAGCATTGACAAATGCAATGACTTTTTGCTTGTCTTTGGTGAGTCCATCTGACTGTGTGACTCCACTAGACACATCAACAACTGTAGGTTGCAGCACTGAAACAGCCTCAGCTACATTGTCAGGATGCAGTCCCCCAGCCAATAGCCAGCCTTTCTGAGCTAAGTGCCGATGTACTTTTAGCTGATGCCAGGGCAAAGTCTGCCCACTGCCGCCTTTCTCTCCATCAATCAGCAACCACTGCACATGCCTGCAACCATACACAGCTTGCAGTTTCAGACTTCATCATCAATTGTGCATAAGAGCATCTGTGGCATAGCTCACACAAAGCTGATGCAAATGTTGCACAATTCTGCATAGCATACGGCAAACTTTCTGTGCAAAATTTACAGCCACACAGCTTGCAGCTTGCTACCTCACACAAATGACAACAGCAGCATCTCATGCAGTGTGCAGTGTTTGATGCGCGATGAGATGCAGTGGTGTGAGAGATGATGCACGTGCCGTCAAATATGAAGCAGAGTAATAAGATAAAAAGCACATGAGCCATACCTGTGCAGGACCTGATCAGTTTGTTCTGCTAGCTCAGCTGGAGAAGGTGTTTGTATGCTCCCTTGCTGATTGCTGTGCATGACATACACCACATGTAGGTCTTCACTGATCTGAGGCAGTGCCTGTCGTGCTGCTGACCCATGCAGCTGCGCCACCTGAATTTTGGATGTGTAACACATATCCTGTATCTGCTGAGCGGTTTCATCTACAAAGACTCCAACAGACTGAACTCCGTAATCCTCTGCCAACAGTGCAATGTCTTTGGCAACTTGCAGTGATACTGCACGCTTTGCTTGCTGCCACATGATCATGCCCACCATGTCAGCTCCTGCTGACACAGCTAGTTTGGCATCTTTGAGGGAGGTAAGGCCGCATATCTTGACTCGTGGGATTGTGGTCGGACTGCGTCTGTCGGCGCGAGGGAGGCTTGTAGCGTCAACGCTGCACGTGGCAGTCATCTTGAGGTGTACCAATCCATTTCTCTGAAGGGCAAAACAGCTTTGCATAGAGCTTGCAGCTACCTTGTGCTGGCTGATATACACCGGCTTGAGGCTGGGATGCCGGCGGACGTCAATGTCGCAGCTGCACCGTTGAACATTACTCGCCAAAACAAAGTCTGCTATTCAGCCTTCAAGCAGGCGCTACCGTTCTGACACAAAACTAGCTACAGATCAAACCCGTATGCTTCTACAGAGAGGCACTCACAGAGGCGCTTGTCAATCAGACTCGGCAGAATCTGGACGTGTCAGCTGATGTTCGTGTCTGCTGACAGCCCTCAATCCAGAAGTTGATCCGCTGCGGACAGTCTGCACGCAGCAGGCAAACAGCATAACGCCAGTCTTAAACGCCAGTTTAAAACGCGTTGTCACAATAGGTCAAGAGAGCGCAAGCGTCCCGTGTCCTCGTCTCCCAGCGCCATGCAAAAACTTGTACAAGCCGCGGCAAGCCTGTGCAGGCCCGCTTTGGCAAGGTCAGGACTAGCTTGCAAGTCTGCGTTTCGGAAGCACGATTCAGTCACTGGCTTATTGTTTCACTCTGTCCTTGCAGGCCCGCTTCTTTGGCATGTTCGCCAGAATTAGCTTCTGCTCAAAAGCTGTCATGGCAGTCTCCCTGCTGGGCACTGTCAGAGGGCTCTGCATCATGCAATTTGCGCGGCTTCAGCAGTCAAGGGCAGGCAGCTTCTCCGCCTTCAGAAGCACAGCATGAGCCATCAGCTAGACAGCCTTTGGCAAGGCACGCACTCAACGCTGACTGCTGGTGCTTTGCCATGTGTGCATGTGTTGCGGTTTGAGCTGTGAGCTCAGGTTCTGCCATTGCCTTTGACAATGATGCCATAGTACACTGTTTACTAAGTTTGCTTAGTTTAGTGATCTGGAAGCAGAGCTGCACTGACGAGCCAGCTTTGGAAACCGCCGAGATCACATGTCGTAGCAACATAGTACACTGTTTGCAGGGTTCAACCCAAGGACATGATGGCAATGTACACATGCAATGTTTGCAGTAAGTTGATTTCACGCACAGCATCAAGTCAGCATGAAGCTGAGCCTTGTCAGCCTTTGATGGTCCACGTCTTCTGTGTGGGAATGCTGCTTGTAAAGCATAAGAAGCTGTGTTGCTTCCAGAAACTAGGTCAGCTAAGATCTTCAGCAAGAAGACATACGAGAATGGGGTGGTGATAGTCACATGTCCTGGATGTCAAGGCAGGCATCTGATTGCTGATAGGTTGGGGTGGTTTGGGGATCCAGGCAGTATTGAAGATTACCTCCAAGCCCAGGGCCAAGGTGTGCTGCAGACTTCGCCACAGCCTTGCAAAATTTCTGGCAATCAGCATGCTTTTCAGCCTGGGAAGATCTGCTTCAATGTCATACATTGCCATGGCAATGGACACATTACGCAGTGTTTTGCAAAATGCATGAGCTGTGAGCTAGAGCTTCTTGCATGCAGAAGTTGTGAAGCGGACAGCAGATGGCACGACACAGTTGAGCGCAGAGGATCTGATGGGCTGGTCAAAGGCGCGAGACTTGTCCAGGGAATAAGGTGTTGTTCCTTATGCAGCACCCTGTAGTATGGTGCCTGAGAAGCATGTGCAACCTGTTGTGCATACGCAGCCTGTAAGTGATAGTGGTGTCCAATTGCACTGCTTTGGCTCTGATTTGGTTCTGGCTTGCCTTGCAGGTAGATGTGTTTGCCCACCTCTGTCTGCTGTGCAAGTTTTCCACTTGTATAGCCTGCTAGCTAATCAGCAACTGCTCAGCGTTTGCAAATCTGCACACGACCGTCCTGCATGAATACCTGGAGAGACATCTTCACGAATCAGTGCTGTCTCAACTGCAGTGAGCGTGCTGATTGCTATGCAGGTCAGTGACATAAGTAGAACGTTGCCAAGACATGTCCGCTGGAATATGTTCAGAAGCCACCCGCTGATGATCCGTACTGAGCAATGCAGCATTCTTGTGCAAAAGCAGCATTTATAATATAATAATAATGACATGTTCCAGCATATACTGCTAGATATGTGTGGCGCAAGTCCTATCTCGCCAGGCAGGCTTGTCAAAAGCAGCATTGCTGGCTGCCAAGGACCCTACCACAATCTGCACTGCGCCTTCCAATGCTGGTCTGAGGAGCTGCTGCTTCTGATGTGATGTCAATTACGTCATGAGTGTAGAACAGGCTAGTGGCCATTTATTGCAGGGCATCATGAGTTGTTTTGCCTGTCGCAGAGGTGTCTTTGCTGACTGTATACACACTACGTAGCTGCTCTGCTGACTGTGTACACAATACGTAGCTGCTCTGCTGACTGTGTACACACTACGTAGCTGAGCTGACAACTGCAATGCTCAGCAACTGACATGCAGCAACTGACACTACACTGGCGAGCTTGCACATTGTCTGATGCTTTCGCCGGGCAAGCTACATGTGCACAGTTGAACTGGCATGTCATCATTTCGCTTGCAGATGATCTTGTTTAGAAATTTACAGACGCTCCGAAAGTGATTTGTCGACCGTCTTGACAGCAAAGGTAACATTAGCGTTGGAAGCCAGAAGTATTCACTGGAGCATGAACTCAGCAAGTTCACCAGACATGACAGACACGTAATCAGGGGGTTCGCAGCCCACAATGCACAGACTACAGTGTTTTTCGCTGACTTTGTCATGCCTCACGTGGCATCTCTCTCACAATTCATGACCCAGACTGACTGCAACTCAGATTGCATCACACTCTGCAAGGTTATGTGAATCACATACTGCACACTCTTTTTCCTGCAATGACAAACTCCTCTGAATGGACCACTTAGCGCGCTGACTGTCAATGCTAAAATGAACTAACTTGCAAAGTTTAACACGAGGTTAGAGAGTCTTGACTGAATGCCCTGAGCTGCTCACGCTTTTGTAACCTGATTGGTGTCATGGAATTCGAAGCAGTCAGATCCTACCAGCAAACTGTAGGATCAACTGATACACTGATGAGTAAATGCCAAACACCGATAGCAGCAGTGACAAAGGAACCAGCAGGAAGCACAGAACCTGCTCCCAGAGTGGCATCTCACATCGCATAAGACACAGGCAAAACAAAGCTGGAAGAGCATAAGCTGCTGACAGGTCCCCGACAGCAGCAATCAGTCCCATGATTGTGCTGAAGAAGGGCAGAAGATATGCCATGCTGGCAGCAAAAACAATCCCGATGATACTCACAATCAACCACAGGACTTTCTGATGCCTGGGGGACTTGCTGTTTGTGGGACTCTTCTTCACAGTGAAGTTGAGGATCAGGTCTGTCCATACATTGAGGTCAATCTGGTACGCAATGATGCAGTGTGCAAACAGACCAATGTTCATGACTGATGTCCACAGGTCCTCTGGTAGCACGCTTGTGATTGGCTTGCTGTGGTCGAAATCCACTCCCATCTTCCAGTAGCCCACTCCACCGAGAATGACATAGAAGGATGTCATGAAGATGCTGCCCACTGTTGCGCTGTATCTGAAGTCAGACTTCTTGCGCATGCCGCCGATGTACCGCAGCCAATTCTGTTGACCTGAATAGCGCATGACATCTTCCTTTTACAGCTTTCTTCGCTGGGAAGCAAATGCAGATGCAGAGATCATAACAGCAGTGTTGCTGTTGTAGTTGAGATGGAACTGAAGCTGCCAAAAGTTGCTTGCAGTGACAATTTTGATAAGGTGTGGCACTGCGCGATGCATGTGCCCCATGACTGAAACTGACCATGGGTAAAATGGACAATATATATGTCACTGTCACAGCTGCAGAATATTTGGATGATCAACAACTAGCCAGCATATCTACAGCTGAGTATATGAGCTGAACAAACCTTGTTAGCAGGTATGCAAAACAGAACAGGCTGAGCCTGAGACAATTGATGAGGGTCAATAAGAGCAGAGTCATGAAATAGAAAGGATGCAAGAGAGCCTGTGGGTCATCTGCCAAATGAGCAGATTGTCTACAGACATGTCAGTACATGCCTTGATCTTGTCATGAGTCAGCGCTTACCTCCATATGTGAAGACAATGTCCATCAAGGCCACAACAGCCACATTGAAGCCATCACTGTGCACAGCCTCATGGTGAGCGCCCTTCACATCCATCATCAGCAGCTTCAGAGTAGCAATCACCACAGCCGCCAGCATGCCAACAGTTCCAATGATAGAGATCACCGCAACCTCGCCTATGTCTTGCAGCTGCGACAACGGTAGCATGATAGCTGAAACAATCACTCCTGCTACCCAGAAGGGAATGTTCTTCTGGTAGAAGATGGCCTGAAGGCTCTGAGTTGCTGTGAGGTGAAAGATGATTGGGTCTAACAGAATGACCAGATACACTGTGCTGTACACTAGCCATCTGCCATGCTTGCCGAGAGCAGCTGCCGCGAAGTCTTCGTACACTCTAGCTGTGGGCACTTTGGCTCCCAGTTGGGAGAAGAGTAGGCCTGAGTACATGGTCCCCAAGCAGAACAGCAGCACTAGGCCGAGACCAACTGCCCAGCCTAGGCGGGCAAAGTCAGCTGGTAGAGTTAGGATGCCCAGTCCAAACATCTCTGCTACCATGACAAACATTGTGAGGATCCAGCCTGAGCCGTGAGACTTGAGCGCTGGGTGTCCTGCTGACTCCAGATCTGCAAAGCAGACAAGGGACTGATTGATGTACTCATGGATGTCAGCAAGCAAGATGTATCAGTAAGTGCTGCGTATCTTTGTAAGAAGACTGAATGCGGTATTGGCACAATGGTGATGTACTTTATCCGCTCAGGCAAAGACGCTTGACAATGCAAGTGTCCCCCAGCTGAGTGCTTGTGAGGCAGCCTGAAAGCATTCACGCAGCAGCTGCTAAGCCAGTCACAGAACAGCATTGAATGATAATTGAATCTTGATTACACTTTCCAGCAAGAGTGCTGGGTGTGTGTGGCACAAGTCTTGTCTAGCCAGGCTGGCTTGTTCTCAGCGTCACCAGATGGAAGTCAAATGTCAACATATGAAATGACGTGCAGAGAGCAAGATGTGTGGAGAGCATGAAATCAGATGACCTGAATGGCAATGATGAGTTGCAGGCAGGTGTTCAACAGCATGCTTGCCTGGGTTCTCTGCAGCATTGACGGGAACCACATGCTGGATGGGTGCGCCTGGCATGTCTGGTGGAGGGGCATGGTCATCTAGCAGCTGCTCCAACAGGCTTGGGTCTAGCAAGCCTGAGCCTAAGTTGTGCATGCCTCCTGCGGGAGGAACCCTGGGGCTGTCAGACTGGGCAGGTGATGCGATGGCAGTGCTGTTTGGCTGATCCTCGACATATGTGCTGCGCACATCCTCTCTTGCTGGTGCTTGAGGCAACTTCGGGCTGTCAGATTGGGCAGGTGAAGCAGTGCCAGTGGTTTTGGGCTGATCCTCAGTGTAGATGCTGCGGACATCCTCCCTTGCTGGCGTTTCTGAACCGCCTTGAGGCACCTTGGGGCTGTCAGACTGGACAGGTGAGGCAATGGCAGTGGTTTCCGGCTGGGACTCAATGTATGTGCTGCGCACATCCTCTACTGCTGGCGTTTCTGCATCGCCTTGAGGCACTTTGGGGCTGTCAGACTGGACGTAAGAGGCATTGGCAGTGGTTTCCGGCTGGGACTCGATGTATGTGCTCCGCACATCCTCAGTTGCTGGCGTTTTAGAATCGCTTTGTGGTGCGCCAGGTTTGCTCTGCTCTTCGTGAGCTGTGCTGTGTACCTCGGCCTTTGCTAGCAAGGGTGCTGTTTCCTCAGCTGCTTCAGCATGTGCGGGCGCTGCTGGCGGGCTGGATGCCTCTGTGTCTGTGCTGTGCTCCAATGCGGTGTTTTGCTCGGCGGGGTCTGGCACTGCGGGCGAGATGTCTATCTCTGGAGTCGTTGCAACGGCAGTTGGCTGTTCCAAGACGACAGGCGCGTGGTCGTGGCTGATCTTTTGGCTAAACGTATCTGAGCTTGCTGAAGACGGCGAGTGATCCGAGCTATCGATGGAGTCCTCGACCTCGACAGGCTGGCTGTGCAGCAGCGGTGTACGCAAATCTTCATGTTGGGTTGGTGTTTCTGCCCCTTCCTGATCTGATTGTGAGCCACTCCAAGAGCTAGATTGGTCTGAGAATTCAACGTAGTGCCCAACGACATCAGCGACCTTTCTGAAGGCAGCCCCGAAAGTGGATTGTTGTGGTGACTGCTGTGTTGTGGAGTCCATAATCGTGGAAAGGTTCAATAGCTTCGCCTTGGAAACGGCTATGCAGCAATCTGATTCTGCTTGCGAATCAGTCAACTCGACCACAGCATTCGCACCGGCCGGGAGAGCAAGGCTGCAGCATCCCGTTCGGCAGCAATTGAGGCAAACGAGCTGCAGCGGATCTCAGATGCGCACGCGGAGGGTTGAGTAATTGAGATACAAGCAGAAAGAAGAAGAGAATGGATGATCGCTAGGCAGCACGGTAAAGCGCTCTGGTGTGTGCTTTCACAGGCTGTTTTGAGACGTGTGCCTCATCTGCTCAAGGCAGCAAGCGATCTGGCTTGCACTGGAACCAACAGCATCTCATCATGGAGGCAACTGTGATCTGTGTAGACAATAGCGAATGGACACGAAACTCTGATTATGCACCTACCCGATTTCAAGCTCAGGCGGACTGTGTAAATCTCTTGGCCGGTGCCAAAACCCAAGCTAATGCTGAAAACACAGTCGCTGTATTGACCATGGCTGGAAAGTCTCCAAGGGTCCTGGTCACACCCACGCCCGACTTGGGAAAGATCCTGAACGCCATGCAAGACTTGGATATCGAAGGCGCGTCGGATCTTCCTAGCTCAGTACAGATAGCGCAGCTTGCATTGAAGCATCGGCAAAACAAGAACCAAAGGCAGAGAGCTGTCATCTTTGTTGGTAGTCCAATCAAGGAGGACAAGGTCAGTACAGATCAAAGGGCTGCATCGTTTGCCTCCGCAGCATTCTAACAACCTCTTACATGCAGTTTTGATTTCGCAGGACAAGTTGGTCAAGATTGCCAAGAAGATGAAGAAAAACAACGTGGCAGTCGACATTGTCAGCTTTGGTAGCGAGGAGCAGAACACAGAGAAGCTAGAAGCCTTCCATGAAGCTGTCAACAGTGGCGAAAACAGCCACCTCGTCACTGTACCGCCTGGCATGATCCTCTCAGACTCCCTCTTTGGATCACCAATCTTCCAGGGTGAAGGAGCAGCAGGCTATGGTGGTGGCGATGATGGCGAAGCAGCTGGTGCTGGCGGTGGTCAGGGCTTTGAGTTTGGCATTGACCCCAGTCTGGACCCCGAGCTTGCTTTGGCCCTGCGAGTGTCCATGGAAGAAGAACGTGCCAGGGCAGCAGCTGCAGGGGCAGCTTCAGGTGAAGCAGAAGCAGTGCCTGCAGCAGCAAACCAGTCAGACAACCAACCACAGCCAGCAGATACTGCAGTCCCTATGGATGAGGATGCTCTTTTGCAACAGGCCCTTGCTATGTCCATGCAAGTAGACCAGCCTGAGCAAGCAACGCAGCCAGCAGTACAGTCAGCGGCTGACAGCACCACCACCATGGCTGCAGCTAAGCAAGATGAAGAGATGGAGGACATGGATGAGGAGCTTCGTCGTGCCCTGCAGATGTCAATGCAAGACCATGGTGATGCATCCGCTGCACCAGCTGCAGCCCCTACAGGCGACATGGAGCAGGTATCAGCCATGGGCAAATTGATGTGCCTGCTACATGCAGAGGTGCTGTTGATGTGAAGTCATCCTGTTTCCATCAGCAGTGTTAAGCCCTGCAGCGTCCCTGACAAGGGGTCTTTGTACAAGAAATTGACATTATTGTTGCACCTTCAGACGACGCAACTGCTGCTTGTGCTTACCTCACAGTATGTCACATCTTCCAATTGATGGCAGCGTTGCAGTCACCTCGACAGCATCCTCGTGGCAATGGGCAGTGCAAGTGTTTACCTAGTGTGCATTGCTGATTGCAGGTGCTAGGAGATGCAGATGCAATCAACTCCATACTTGGGTCTTTGCCAGGAGTCAACCCTGATGATCCTGCTTTGCAAACAGCTCTGCGGAATCTGCAAGGCTCTGGCGACAAGGACAGCAAAGACAGCAACAAGAAGGACTCAAAGTAGCATAAACTGCAGAAAATGACTCTGGCATGCCATGCTTGTTTGGCCTACAATCTTTGCAATCAGCCACTGAGCTCTTGGCTAGCAAAGTTTCGACACTGTTGGTTTTGTATGACCAGACAGAGCACCCTTGAAAGAAGCAATGCCATCAGACAAACGAAATGTTTGCTATCATGTTTGCAGCGATGGAAACGCTATTGTAAGTCTGGTATTGCTGTGCAATCTGGGGTGTTTGTGCATGGTGCTACAGTTTGGGCACCAGTGTCGTGTTGATCATCGTACCTTGTGCTGCAGCTGAGATGAGCAGCGTGTCAGACAGCATGTGTGGAATGTCTACCCCACGTATACAACAAGTACGTATACATGTGCTTGCTGCCACAATGCAGATGCCATCCAAAGCCAAGACGAAACAATGCACTTGTCAGTGGGGTTACATTATTCACAATGGCGGCAATCACGTCAATGAATGGCATTGCATTGCTGCTACGATCGAATGACAGCGGATCTCAGTGCTACGCATATCTTGAGCAGCATGCGATGCGTGCAACAATAATTAATTATTTTTTACAATGACAGTGCATGTACTATTTGCTATGACAGTGCATGTACTGTTTGCTATGACAGTGCATGATTTACTTGCTACGACAGTACATGTACCCGACAGATCCTTGTGCTAAAGGTGTTTGGACTTTGCTGCTGCCTTCTGACCTTGACAAGACACAGAACCTACTCACTTCACAACAGATACTGAGAGCCCATCACATTCTAAACCGCACTGAAAATACCCAAGAAGATGGTCAGTGATCCATGTAGACTTCACTCTCAAGTTCTGTCTTGAGAGTGAACATTGTCTCCAGCGGCCACAGGCTCCGTCGGCAAATGCTGACCTATCAACAAGTGACTTTGGGCTGTGATGTTGTCGACGTGAACACAAGTATGAACTACTCTGGCTGACTGTCTGCTGCTAATCAGGGCCTGCGTAGGTTCATTTGCTTGCTTTGTATCATCTGTTGCTGCTGCAAGGCTTTGATATGGCCTGCATGCCCCATCTACTCAGAGCAGACCCCAGCCACTGACATATCATGATCACCATCTTGAATGCTGCCATGGCTGGTTGAAGCTGCCTGCAACAATAACACAACTGTCAGCATTATGCAATCTCTGCTGCTGTCAGCCATGATAACCTGACACATGCACAACATGCGCTTTGATTGACCTTGAGCTGTACAGTTCTCAGTCTGGCAAAGGCGAGAAATCAAGGCGCAGCATCTGAGTCCAAACAACACAATTGCCTTGCATTGAGACGCATCAGCACAGTTGCAAGGGACGAGTCTGACGGTCACCTGGTCCCCATTTGTGCCAGCAACGCTTGCATCAGCACCCTGGCTTGATGACTGTTGCCCACAGCTCTCTCCTGAAGCATCTGAAGAGTAGACATTGAGGCGTTCTGGAGGCAGCAAGCATTCCTGCCCTGCTGGGCCATGGTTGGCTGCTGCCACAGCTGCAGAAACAGTGGGGCTGCTGTAAGCGCTGGCTGCCACAGCTGCAGGAGCAGCGGGGCTGCTGTGATTGTCTGCTGCCACAGCCGCAGAAGTGGTGGGGCTGCTGTCATTGCCTACTGCCACAGCTGCAGAAGCGGTGGGGCTGCTGAAACTGCCTGCTGCCACAGCTGCAGAAGCAGTGGGGCTGCTGTGAATTGCAGCAAAGTCATGTAGCCAGTCATCATCCTCCACAATCATGGCTTGGTAGCTGGTAGTGTTGACATGGCTGAGATGAGGGATGTCAATCAGTGCTGGCTCATGTCCAAGTGAAGACTCATGATGACCTGCATTCATCACCATCATTTGCAGGCCTGCTACTGAGCTCCACAACTCTGCTAGGTGCAAACAGACATATTGAAATGCTTCATCATGAGTCTGTTAACACTGTGTTGTAATGCATGATTTGCCTCGCAGCTTATGTGATCAGCAACAGCAGGTTCTTGCAGATTCAAACACGCTGCATGATTGTCAGAACATTGACAATGAGGCTGTACACCATCCACATTGAGCAGATAAGATACAAGTTGCTTGGCACCTATCATCGTCATTGGCTCCACAGCAAAGTCAGTCATACAGCACTTGCCTTGCACTTGCTTTACCAGAGGTAATAAGAATCTTGATCACTGCACATTCCAGCACATGTGCTAGGTGTGTGTGGCTCAAGTTCTGTCCTGCCAGGCAGGCTTGTTCTGAGCATCTTTATAGGGACTTCTGGCATTCATCTTTAGCAGTGGTGCAGCAATACAACATCATGCCATAATGTGCAGTAGGCATGCAAAGCAAGCCCTCACCGTTGGGAAGATGCCCATTCTGGCCTGTTGGCGATGGCGGCATGATGGACAGCGAATTGAAGATGTCAAACACAGACGTTGGTGTATCATGCCTGGAGACATCTCCTGGCGCTCCCTTCTTACCCCCAGTAGTGTACTGCACAAGTTGCTGACCATAGCCTGATGCAATGCCTGCTGCACTGTCATGACTGCGTAAGGCTGCTTGTGCTGCTACATTGTTGTGGTTATACAAGGCTGCTTGTGCTGCTGCATCTGTGGGATGCGCACCGTACCACACAACAGCTTCACTGGCCATACTAGTCATGGGCTCATTGACATTTGTTGCATGGTGATACGCTGCGTCTGCGTTGCTTGTGGCACTGTAGCTGTTCTGCAATGCTGGGTCTGGGTGATTGATGCTGTGTGAGTGGTTGTTGGCTGTGCCTGTGTGGTCTGCAAGGCTGTAGCTGTTGTGCATGGCTGAGTCGGGTTGTGATGGGCCGACAACCATGTAGCTGCCGTACTGCTGCAGGTTGCTGACTGCGTTGTCGTCACATGCATGTGGTAGTGGTGTCTGCAGGAGCTGCATGTCTGCAAAGGTGCCCTCCTGCTGCATGGGCTCTGCCACCTGAACATACAACAATGAAGTGTCAGAGCATTGCCAAAGGATGCACGGGCAACGCATGCATGTGATCATCAGTGCATATTCAATCACAAATGCCATAAGACGTCAGACCGTTAAAGCATTGCTGAAGGATGCACAGGCAATGCATATGATCACCGGTGCATGTCCATGACAGATGCTTTACGGCATCAAGCCATCAATGCATTCTGAAGGGTGCACAAGTAATGTATGCGTATGGTTGTCACTCTCATGGCCATCACATATGCAAAGTGCTGCTTTGATCATTGCAGGGCATGTGTATGCGCGTTTTGGGCTTTTTCGTTTACTGAAGTATGCATTGATGCTGAGTGTCAAATGGAGCGTATGTTGCAGCACTACCTGTGTGAAGTAGAGTCCTTGAGGTGTTTCAGTAGTCACGGCCTCTGGAGTGGGTTTGGCTTTGAACAGGCGGCAAGCTTCAGCTTCAGCAATGCTGTCAGCATCTGCATGCAGCACAACATGTCAGCAATACAACAGGGCAGACCATGCGTGTGTTGATTGTCAGGGTTAGCAACGTGTCAGCAGTGAGGCAGTTGTTGCATCAGCGTGCAAAGCTGCACAAGGCAAGTGACAGCTTCACTGTCTTTTCAGACTAGCGCTGACAACTAAGCGAGATCAGATGCAATACTCAAAACAAAACGCTGAGATCTAAATTGCAGCTCTGCAGATTAAAGCAAACGGGGAGTCACATAGTACAGAATTGCTACACAAGCAACCTGGCTGTGCATAGAATGACATGCGCTGTGCTCAAGCTACTGCATAGCATCAACAGTATAGGCACTTCAGCATTCTTTAAGTGCGTGACGGTGAGCTAATATTACCTAACAGATCCTTGTACTCAGACAGGTCAAAATTAGTTACAGCATGGATGCCGCGGCGCTTGACAGCTTCCCTGTCATATGCAATGGCTGCCTCTATCTCATCCTTGAACAACCCAAGATACCTGCAACATAACTCCACCAGGTTATGAGGAGTTATAGCATCTTTGATTGGAACCCAGAGGGCAGCAGAGTTCACCCCATATTATGCATGCATCTACATGTGGCTGCATGTCCTCTCATCACAATTTAGCTTTGAAGATGATGCAGTGGAGGCACAGTTCTTGGTGCTATCCACGTAAACCATTCTGATGGTGTCACAGCCACATAGCTGGTGGAAAAGGATGCAATGCTGCTTGTCACAATCAGCTCTATTTAGCAGATCGCAGTCTTTGCCCTTCTTGGCTGGCAACTTGGTAGCAAAATTGACAGTGGACAGGCCTATGCAGCAACAATGCAGTGGAATAATGCTGCTTGCTTGGAAGGCATGACTTACTTGTACTTACGGCCAACTATCTGACCAATGCGGCCAACAAAGATAATTCAGAGCTGCAACTGAAAAGGAAATGCAGCATCATGCCTTTGGGCTAGGTCATGTTGCTTGGGAGGTATGGCGTACTTGTACTTGCGGCCCACCATCTGGCCAATACGGGCCTCCCATTTACCCTTCTGATGCTTTGTGACCCCCCGGTACTGGCTACTGGTCTTCTGAGCACCCCTGCTCTGCTTACGTAGGCTTTGCACCACCTCCTCCTTGCTCACCTGCCAACCCAGACACAATTTCCTCAGTCCAATGCCACTGTAGAGAGCCCAACATGTGCTGTTGGAACAGCTGAGCATGCAAGACATGGCACAGGCGCGTGTCTTCTGAGCACCCCTGCTCTGCTTACGTAGGCTTTGCACTACCTCTTCCTTGCTCACCTGCCAAGTCAGACACGCTGTTGTGAGTGCATCGCCACTGCGGGTAGTCAAGTGATGGGAACACATGTGATGATGGCACAGCATGTATTCAATTGCACGCATTGGATACATACTGGTCTTCTGGGTGCCCCTAATCTGTTCACGCTGGCTTTGCACTACCTCTTCCTTGTTCAGCTGCAAGTTCTTCCACACACATTTCCATGACTGGGCTGCCATCAGTGTTGCTGTGTACAGCACAGCACCAGTGTACAGCACAGTCATGATGGTGGTTGTTTGGTGGCATAGCTGAGCGCCCTGAAAAGGTTGCAAGTCCGCTGATTCAATGCATACTAGCATTGTACACAGCTCAGTGGTGGCAATGGTGTTTGTTTTGCTGGCATAGCTGAGCGCCCTGGAAAAGGTGTAAGTTTGCTGTTTAAATGCATGCTGGCATTGTACACAGCTCAGTGGTGACGATGGTGTTTGTTTTGCTGGCATAGCTGAGCGCCCTGGAAAAGGTGTAAGTTTGCTGTTTAAATGCATGCTGGCATTGTATACAGCTCAGTGGTGACGATGGTGTTTGTTTTGCTGGCATAGCTGAGCGCCCTGGAAAAACGTGTAAGTTTGCTGATTGAATGCATGCTGGCATTGTATACAGCTCAGTGATGATGGTGGTTGTTCTGGTGGTACAGCTGAGTGCCCTGAAACAAGTACAAGTTTGCTGATTGAGTGCATGCTAGGCAGATTCAGAGACGCCAGAGGGCAAACAGGAGCAAACAGCTGCGTCCAAGCAGTTTTAGCTTTGGGAAGCTAAGCATTGGAAGGGCCTATGCATATTCACAGCTGCCAAAAACAACCTAATTGGCAGAGAGCAGGGGTTTGATTGATTGATTTGCCGCCTGTGCCCGCGCGGACGCAAGTAGGTGATGGGTATGCCTCACCCTGTTCCTGTAGGCATACAGCAGGCTTATCACATCACCTGAAGGTGTGCAGACCGCAGAGCTAGCACCGCAACTGCATATCAATAGCAGGAAGGTCGGGCTCTTGTAGAGAGGTGAGGAAATTCACCCAGCTACAACATGTTAGCTTGGCATGCATGTATGGCTGTACAGTTGCTCGTGTACACCCCATGCCGCATGAGGCCTGCTGCGCAGTGTAGCCTGTCAATTCAAGGATGTTAGCTCTAGTGGAAGCTGAGGCTCGCAAGCAGCTTTCACCAAAGCTGACATTCCTTGGACTAGCAGGCTAGACTGCGCCACATGCCTCATGGGGCATGAGGTGTACACGAGCAAATGTACAAACACACATGCATGTACACCACTCTGAATGTAGCAGCACTTGAGCACTGCATGGGCAAAGCTTTTGGCTGTGCATGCAGATGACAGAACGGCATTGTTTTGTCTGAGTTGCAACGGTTGAACATCATCAATCGTCCTTACCGTGATGCTCAGATCAAGCCAGCCTGGCGAGATAGGACTTGAGCCACACACACCTAGTACATGTGCGGGAAAGTTTAATCAAATATCACCATTATCATTATGCAGATGACAGCTGCCTCTGGTTAGCCATGCAGCTTGAGTGGTGCAGAGGATGGTGATTGAGGCATTGAATCACCACACATTACACTCAACACCCAATACGTAATACGCAATACGTAGTGTTTAAAAGTATGGATCACCGAGATGCAGTGCAAATGAAATCAGCAATACTGGCGCCAATACATGATACCTAACACGCATGAATTCAAAAGTATCAACCACTGGAATGGAGAGTATGGTGATTCACTGAATTGAAGCCATCAGGGTTGAAGCTCACCTCATCAAAGTGCAGCAGCTCCTGCTGATAGTTGCTGATGTTGTAGTTGGTGTTTGCATCATGAGCCCTGAACTTGATGGCTGCAATGTCATATGCCAGGGCTGCCTGCTCTTCATTGTCAAACCCCCCCAAGTAGATCTGAACAGCCATAGCAAACTGTCAGGGTCTCAGCAGACATATGGCAGCAGAGCTTTGTCACAACCGCTTGCAGTGAAGCACATGCACCAGCTGACAGGCTGCAGCGACTGTGCGGTTGCTGCTGATATTGTGGGGTACCCGTGCAACAAGCATTGATGAGGGCTAGCTACACTTCTGCAGCAGAACACTGGCATTGCAGCATGCAATGAGGTGCATACGCCAGTTTGCAGACTGCGAGTTATACTGTAAGCTGCCAATGCAACTGGCATTGATGAGGTCCGTAAACATTTCTGCAGCAAGAAAGCACTACAGCATTTGACAAAGTGCATACATCAGCTGTAATACTGCATGTCAAATTGTAAGCTGGCCATGCAATAGGCATGAGGTAAGCATATAGTTCTGCAGCAGGAGAGTACTACAGCATGTGACAAACTGCATACGTCAGCTGGCAAACTGCTTGCAATGTAGCAGGAGCCCACGCAGCAGGCCAAACACACCTAACACATGTGCTAGCAAGCGTGAAAAGTTGTTATGCAGTTGGACAACAGCGTTTTTCAACCTGTAGCAGGAGGTGTTACCTGTTTGCCATCCTCCCAGATATGCGCTTCCCATCTTCCAGTCCTGCAAACAAACTTTTCCAGTGTTGTGATCAGTGCTTGAAGATGATATGCTTCTTTGGTCTGTGCATGTCTTGGTTGGATGTCCAAGCAGTCATGACATGTCAGGATGCTTTGTGTTAACTTCAAGCTGTGCATACAAAGATGTGTTCAAGATGTAGGAGTGATGCAAGCACTCTCATACCTGCAGTGGTGAGTGACACCTCTGAAGCGTGATGAAGTGCCTTTACGCCTTGAGACAGCTTGTCTGCGGGTGATGCCACCACTCCTGATGCAGCAACATAAGATGACCTCAGACGCTGCCGCACCGTAGACGTCTGTGTATTTGAAAGTACAGACGAGTGTCGTACCTGACGCCTCCCGGAGCAGCCATCGCTCGAGCTACGCGCCTGCGTGGCGGAGTTGAGCGACCTTCAGACTGCTGATCTTCGCCAGCAGTCCACCCACTGATTTCGCTGCGCGACTGCGTTGCACTTGCCATGTTGACAGACCTTTGTGTCGGTGTCGTGCAGCTTGCAACCGGGGGTGCTGCTGGTTATGTATAGCTTGAAAGGCGCTGCCGTTTGGTGAAAGGCGTTGACGGAAGTTTCGGAAGCAGGCACGACTTAGACAAGCTGGGCAATCTGCATTACAGGCTTAGTGCACACGGCTTGCAGCGCTCAGATCAATTTCAGGATCAACCCTGGTTCGGGACTTTGACGGTGTGTTCGCTGAGCCCGTTTGCACCAATCGCTAGGCGAGTCCCATCACTTTGTTCGACGACCCAACGCTTCGAGGTTCGTCCATGCTGTAAAGCAAACGTCTTAACCGAGGCTAAAGGCTATGTCGGGGTGTCGCACGCTGACATGAACGATAACGCTCGCCGTAACGCCAACAACACAGGTCCAGCACTTGCTCAAGGCACTGCAATTTTGCTGTGAGATGCGTCATTGTGCAGCCTCAGCGGCCATGATCAACTTGCCTTGCTGGGTGTAAGCGTCGCACTTTGGAACTGAAGTCGTTGCAAGCGAAAGCAAGAAAGGCACGCAGCGGCTTGGCCCGGAATGTCGACCTAAGGATTAGCAAATCTAGCTTTGGCGGAAGCTTCATGTTTTCTGTTCAAGCTCACTTTCTACCACATCGTAGTGTATAACGCTGCAGCAACAAGCAAGTTTCCGAGTCAGGCTCTTGAACAGTTGCACTCCGCTTTTGGGAGACGTCGTCGTGCAGTTGAACAACTTGCTTTCTCGCACAGGGGAACATGGATCTTGTGCAAATCCGAGAAGAAATTTTAAACCGGAACGTCACGCCCATGGAGAAGGCTCGAAGCTTTTTGGCGGAAAAGGCTGTCTGGAAACTCAGCAAGTCGCAGTGGGACTTTTTCACTTTCCCCTTGCCAAAAGAGATTGAAGACGCAATAGCCTTTCTTGAATTGCCACTACGTAAGTGTAGACTGAGCTCATTAATCACGATCTGCATCCTCTCACCTGAGTCCTGTAGGAATTTTCGTTCAGGCGAGCAACAGCGACAAATAGAGGCACTTGAAGCACGCCTCAACAAGTACATTGAGGACAAGTTTGCAGAGAAAAGGCTAGGTATATACATGTTGCACTCCTGCTTGCAAGCATGCCTGGCCTAGGATAGAATTTGACTCAGTCCTGGCTTTGCATCCAGGTCACTTCAAGATACAATGAGATCGACTAATTTCTCCGTGAACAAGTCGATCGCCGGATATGCATCAAGCCTAGAGCAGCTCGTGAGCACCTTATGAGCATTTGTGCGCAATCCTGTCAATGAAATGATGCACCAAGAAGATATCAAACGGACATCCATGCTGCAGATTGGATCTGTCCAACCACAACTTTTCACGGCAAGCAAGAAACTTTTGCCAGTGGTCACCGTTTCCTTTGCATGGAAGTCTTAACAACATAGCATAACAGTGTTTGTGCAGTATTGTTGTTTGCAAGTTTATGCCTCATGAACGTGCAACATGACATGATCATTGCATAGAGTCTGCAACATTTTCATAGCATTGTGTTGGTTTGTATAACATTTTTGTGTAGCACAATCATGGGCTCAAACAACTGCAGCCTTAGTGTGCTTAGCTTCTGGGCATGCAGGAGGTCTGCTCACTGAACAGCCTGTTATGTGTATGTTAATCTCATCTAGCACTAGCATGATAGGTGCAGTCTCAAAAGGGCACAGCAAGATGCTCACAAGGGCAGCTTTTTGCTTGACCTGTTACCTGACCACACCAGTAAGCCTGATCAAGGCTTTGCCACTGCTGCCAACCATGTAGTCAAGTCAGGGTGTCAGCAAATAGCAGAATTGCCAAAGCCAGCCAGCAAGCAGCTCATGGAAGGTTGTGGATTGCAAGTTTGAGCGTGGTTGGGCTACAGCCTTTTCTGAAGAGGGGTCGTTTCAGGTTTTGTTTGTGTCAGGACGACAACAGCAAAGTGCACTCATCAGCAAGCAAGGTACAAAGGAATTGATTGTTGTGAGTTGCCATGCTGTGGAAACCGACGTAGCTGGTTTTGTGACCAGTGCATTGATGAGTATTGCTTGAAGGGTTTGAGACGCTCAAACTATAAATTCTGGCAAGCAAATGTCATGCACCTTCTGGAGTGGTACAGCCAGCATGTGGAGCCTCTGCTGTGCAGTCTGCTTGAGTTTTGTATTACATGCCCAGCATTAGCTTGATAGCAGTTGTTGCCCTTTACAGTGGGCGAGCCGCGGTTGTGTCATACATGCTGGCAAGCAAGTGGTGCTTGCCAAGAACTTAACGCAGCTTCATTTCCTTGCTGATGCTCGGGGCATATGGACATTTGCTTTGACATTAACCCCAAGCAAGTTCTCATCACCATTTTCTCAAGCAGAACGCCGTTGTGATCTTCCACATTGCTTAGCAGTAGAGTATAAAGTCTGGCCAACACTGCTGCAATTCAAGTTTGCTTCTTACTGTTGCACGTGGTTGGGCAGATAGTTTAGCTTGCAAGCGATGAAGTGCGGACATGATCACTGCATGGTTAGATGTGTAGAACGATACTATGATAAACTGCAGTTGACTGTTGAGTCGATAAGAGCGATTCATGCTTGACGGTTCATCAGGTCATTGTTCTTTGCTGTGCGAGTCTTGTATCAGACGTATAAGAATATGTCAGGCACTCGCGTACAAATGACGCTCTTGTTGCAGTTCAGCAAAATTATATAGCTGCTTGAGCATACGCTGCATTGTGCTGTGCGTCTCAAATGCAAATGCACAATGCTTGATCATGCAATGCACAGAGCAGGCACTCCTGTTCATAAACGTAGACAGATGTTGCACTGTTTTGAAAGACAAGCAGACATTGCAGCGTTGCTACGCAAACTCAGATTAAATGTTGCAGGATTCACAGACGTGAGTCTAGTTGCACAATTCATGGACACAAGTAGACATTGCACTGTGCATCGACACAATCAGACATTGCCATGTGTGCAAGGATGAGTCTCTTCCACGAAATTGCAGCACAGTGCCCACCTGCACTCAGCAAAGTAGTGCAGCTTGAGCCCTGGGACACTTGCGCAATGCGGCCCAGCCAGAGGGGCTTTTGCTGCACTGTGAAGGTCCAGGCAGCCTTCGCGTCCTGTGCTCTGTCTTTGCTTTAAAGGCGTACAGCCTGTGGCAATCACTGCAGTGAGCGGTCATCTGCTTGAACACTGATGGAGCACTTGTTCATTTGTTGCTAGTCTGTTGCTTGACTAGAACAGGGCTGTTTTGCAGCCTAAAATAATTGCAACGAGGACTCTCAATGCTATGTTGTCAACCTATACCTTTCTGGAAAACGCTCAATGCAATGAGCTTACTACACAGCAATGTCACTAACTTAGTGACTCAGTAAAGCACTTGCCTTGACACAGTCAGTGACACTGCTGCTTTGGCAGGTGCTATGCAAAGCTGATGCCTTACGCCAGTGTCACCCATGGCTGCGAAGGGAATATCAGCAAGAACGCTGAGCAGGGCTCCGCATCTCAGCAGTCTTAATCCATCATCAACTTTGTGTGTTGCAGATGTTGGGCCCCACACGCCTTGCATCTGGGCTAGAGAGTGTGTTCCAAACATCCCATCATCATCAAAACGAGCATGATCATCATGATTGATCTTTCCTGATGCTATTGTCATCAAGATTGATGTTGTAGCAGGTTGGGAGTGTGCACCTGTGCAGGGCTTTTGATAGTGGTCTTCTTGAGGCTGCAGCAGCAGAGGCGCTGCTGCTTCTGTCTGTAGTGCATTTGAGCTCAGAAGCATCCTGTAAAAGGCTTTCAACTCATGTCTTGATTGGCAATGTACTTTCTGTCAGCAGGCCAGGGCATCTAGGTCTGCGCACATGCAGCAGTTGCCCTTATTTGACCTGCCTTGATGCAAATTTCAGTGCTTTCCTGCATCCTTCTTGGCTAATATGCCATGCAATTGCATCTGCTGTCTGTCAGTTGTGGATGCTGTGCTCGGCGGGTCCTGAACAAGCCCCTTACATACTTTCATACCTGCTGAGGGCGTGTGTAAAGCTGCAAAACCAGCAAGTCAGCTTCTTCTCTGAGCTTGCAGACACAAGCATCAGACTCATGCAGGCACAAACTACGCATCTGCTGAGCAGCCACCAGCATCATTGTCATGCTTTCCAGTGAGGCTCTAAGACCCCAGCTAGATGCATACAAAAGCAGCTATGCTTTACAGCATGCTGAGTCAGTCATGGGGCAATCATGCAACGTCACAAGTCGTTGACCTCAACTAGATGTAGGGTAAGCCTTGCATTCAAGCACTGTTGATCAAAAGCAACAAAGAAAGCAGAAAGAGATGAAGAAGCAGGAGGGTGACAGCTTGGGGCTGCTCTAGCAGCCGCTTGGCATGTAGCAGCTCCAGCTACAGCTTCTGCAACTGCAGCAATTCATTCTTGCCAAAAGTTGAAGCTGACTGACCTCACTCTTCAATTGCAATTGACAGCGTGCATTCTTAAAGCCAACATCAACTCAGTCAAGACAACACACAACATAGCATCAAAGGCTGCAGGCCAATCTGCAGGTTGGCCACAACACGGCAGGCAGGGCAGAACAGGCAAACAGACAGGGCAGAACCAAAACCAAGGCAAGGCAGAACATGGAAGCAGACAGCTCTGCACAGTTGTGGTAGCGCATGCGAATGGGCAGCCCAACATAACATTCTTGGAACAGTTTTGCATTGCACATACCCCCCTCGCTGCCAATTTCTGTAGATAGGATTACACAAGGTCTCACATGCCAGCAAGTGTTGAAGGTGTGTGGCGTCACCTCGATGAAAATGCATGCCTGATTGCACAATCTGTTCAAAACTGCCATGCCCAAGCTGTGATTTTGAATGTACAGACACAATGTCTATTGCAAATCCATGCTTTCTCGGTTTGGGCACTTGCTTTGCCTGACTTGGAGCATTGCACATGCGCAACGCAGGCAGCTGATGCCCTATGTTGCTGGCTTCATACTTATTTGGGCTGGGACTTTGCAGAAAGCCAGACATGTATCACCTGCAAAACAGCCGCCTTGGCCTCAGGCTTTTTCACAACAGCAGCAGCCTTGACCTTGTCCTGCTGCAGCTGTGCCATTTCTGCATTGCTCTTTTGCTTAGCCTGCCCTTACTAAACCTAGAGTGCCTGCAGCTCTGCTTGTCTGACTCAAGTTGAATAAAAATAGCTTGTTCCATACGCAATAGATCTGCTGCACAGGCTTTTGAGTCCCATTTCCACATGCACAAGTGACTGCAATGCAGCTCGACATACATTCTTAGCACCAAAACTGTGGGTAGAATCACAGATATTGCAGCATTATTGCATCAATCGCAACATTGCAGTTACCAAAGCTATTGCAGATCATTCTATCACCTTGTATATGTGATGGCCTGATACAAACAACAAATGGTGGCCTCCATGCCATCAAGACAACAGACCAAAGTCTGCAAACATGCTGCATTGTCAAGGCTGGAGTGTATAGCATAAAATGCTATTGTGTTGCCAGCGCAAAGCAGATTCTGCCTTTCAGGCTTCAGATTGGTCTGCACAACCCTGCCAGCTGCCTTTGAAGGGAATTGAGCTGTTGTGTCCATGCAACTGTCTCCTGAGTATGAGATAGCTGTTGCAGTGTCATGATGGCCTGCCGTCAGCTTCTCCCACTGCTTATTGTGCCTCTGCACTGTCCAGCTGGCTGGTTCGCAACTTGATCAACCCGGTTTGTAGACCTCCCACTTGCTGCTTGCTTTTCTTCAAGGCCAATTGCGCCCCTGCCAGGTCTGAACGTGAATTTGCCTCTCAACTTGTTGCAGTTTGACCAATTCTGCCCAAAGGTAATGCACTTGCTGCTTGTGTCCATCGCACATAGCCTTTGCCTATGCCAGGTCTGGTTGTGTGTCGCCACTTTCACCCTGCACAACTCCAGGTAATTCAGCCTGTAGAATGCCGACTTGCTGCCGGGGGTCTGCCTCTGACAGGTGTGTTTCTGCATCAATGCTTCCCTCGGCTTGCAGAGCGCTTAATTGCTGCTGTGCTTGTGTGAGGGCAGAGGCTGCCTCTGCCAGCTGTGCTCATCTACAGCCTCATGCGCAGCTTGCATTGCTTGCAACTGCTCCTGAATTGCAGCATATGCTTTCGGCTGGTTGTCACCTGCTCTTGGAGGTAAACATGACCAGCTTGGAGCTGCTGATCAAGCCGGTGCTGATGCTCAGCATGTTCAGTCTGGGTAGTCTGAAGCTGCTGTTCTAACTCAGCATAAACACCCTGCAAGCTTGATGAGGCAGATGCTTGCGACTTGACATCCTTTTGCTTACTGACCTTGACTTCACGCATGCTTGCCTGAGCTACCTGTTGTTGCTGAGCATGCTGTGCAGCCTCTGACTGTGCTGTCTTGACGTGCTGTGCATGCTGTGCTGATTCAGCCTAGGCAGCTTGCAGTTCGACTTTCCTGCTTTTCCTTGTCCCGTGCTGCTTCAACATGATGTGCTATCGCGGCTTTGGCAGCTTCCAGCTGTTGTGCATGCTCTGTTGCTTGCTCTTGCAAACATTGAGCTTGCTGCTGTGCTTATTGCTCCAATGCCCTGATTTGCTGAGCATGCAATGCTGCATTCGCCCCTGCTGCTTTGAGCTGCTGTGCATGCTTTGCTGTCTCATCCTTGGCCATCGCCCTTCAGCGACACGTCTTTTGAGTGTCTGAAGCTGTTGAGCATGCTGAGCTGTAGCTGGCTGAATGTTGTTTCTGAAGTGGCATGTGTTGTCTGCTCTGCACCTCCTACCAGCATCACCCTGATTGCATGCGGTGAACCAGGCACACATTGCCACAAGCTAAAAGCTAGGCACGTCCTGCACTGCTGATGTCACAGCCCATTGCAAATGAACAGCAGGGTGCTGATCAGCATGTCCACAGTTGCAGGACAGCCTTGATGTATCAGAGCCCAACCACATATTACTGAAACTCAACTACTTATGCAGGCATTATGAGGTGGCATGAACCATACCCCAAGTCATGTACCAGGGCATCAATCATAAACACAGATGCCAGCGGTCTATCACGAGCTTTGACTAAGCATTACAGCATGAAGCAGCGTGCATTGTGTAGGACAGCTGTGGGGCAGCAGCTTATGTAGGTTCATGATGTTGCTGGCCATCACAGCATGAAGCAGGCTGCATCATGCAACATGAGCTAGGAGAGCAGCTTATGTAGGTCCATGTTGGTATTGGCCAGGAAAAGGAGACCCTCAGAGTTGCCACCGTCACCGATGGTGATGTGCACTGCTTCACAAGGGTTCAGTATTGTCGTCAAACACAGGTGTGTACGCTGCAGCAGGCCACACTCAGATGTGCGCCATTCAGGCATTTAGCTCAAGGCACAGAATACGACACAAGCTTGATTACATGATTGGTCTGAACATGGGTACGCACTGCAGCAAGGAAGAACAGGTATGCTTGATAACAAACGGGAATGCTCGAAAGCATGTGAGCCAATCAAGCAATAGAGATGCGCTAGAGATGTGGGATCGGCCATGTATGGACACGAGTGACGCTGTGTGCATGCCCAGGTGTTGAAATTTGACAAGCACAGTTCTCGGTAGCATTTGTCCTGACAAACAAGCCAACAGCAGTACAAAGTCTAGCTGTCTGCCATTCACACCACCCCTGAGTAGACCTCGTTCTGAGCCATTCATGTCTTTGGTCCAAATCCATGAATTCAGCCAAATTTGGTAATGCTAACAAGAGCAGTAAAGAGGTGACTCAGCAAAGCAATGGCAGCCGCAACAGTCGCAATGGTGCCATGCCAGACAGACTTGATGCCAATGATTTGCGTCCTATTATAAATTGATACATGAAGCTGCTGGGACCTCATCTCATAAGCATGGGCATGACCGCAACAGAACAGATCGTCATCGTGCTTGCAGGTCAGCAGCTCCGTGGCCATGCGCATCTGATCAGACTCCTTGTAGCTGGTGTCAGTTGTGTGCCTGCAACACAAGGTACTCAGAAAAGTGTCACTCAGATGATAGATATAGAGGCAGTGCATCATGTTTTGAATGCATGCTCCAGCGGACTGTGACCTTCTTGCATTGGGCTCACGGACTTGTCAACAGCACAATCAAGCGGCACCACAGGCTCAAATACCCAGCAAGCACAGGTCAAGTAGGCTTTGAGCCTGCAGCTTGAGCAGTTAGCTAGCATTCAGGTAAGGTGCAGTGCTCAAGTGCAAGTTTCTGCAACTCGGTGTGCAGCAAGGCTGCAGGACATCAACAAACTCTTTTCATCTACAAGCATGCTTTGAGTCACCAACAATGACTGACCCTTGCAATGCGCCAATGCATGAGCATTCCAGTGCGCCAGCATTTGTGGCACCAAAGCATACTTGCATGGCTACGCTGCAGCATTAGGTGAACGACAGCTATCATAAACAGCTTGAGGCTCTGTCCAACAAACAATAGAGGGTCTTCAGCGACCCATCTCATGTTATCAACAATTTCTCGTCTGCTTCAATCTGATGCACTGTGCATGAAAACAGGAGGGACGAGGTGCACAAAAGGGGCAGCTCACCAAGGGTTGCGGATGTTCATGCTAACCCATGGGTTGATGCTAGGCTTGACCGCAGCCAAAGTCCTCAGCCAGCCACTGCAACTGGTTACTGCGGGGGGTACAGTCAACACAGGGACACAGCAACATCTGTGCCAGCAACATACACATTTGCTGTCAGGGCCTTGCACAAGGCATCTTGACGTCCAGCCCAAACATCGACAGTTGCCTTTGCAACAGCTGTTTTCTAAGAAGCTGGAGACTTGCTGTGAAGGACTTGCAAACGGCAGCATGTTACTTGGCCCAAACAATGACAGTTGATTCTGTCACAGCTGTGTTTTGGAAGTCTTAGATTTGCTGTCCAGGGCTTGCAAGGGCGGCATGATGGCTAGCCCAAACAACGACAGTTGCCTTTGTCACAGCTAGGAACTGAAAGCCATTGGCTTGCACATGTGCTGTCAGGAGGTGTCACGTTAGGCATGTTCCATGGCCTCATTAGGCCAGTTGCGCTTGTCGACCGCTGTGCTCTGAGAGCTCAAATCCTTACATTGCAGATATGAGGCAAGCAAGCCACGGATGAGGCACATCACGACGGTCCATGTGAAGTTACGCACAGCCATTTTGTGTGGAGGAGCCCTCTGATGGGTCCCCAAGACAGTAATGATTTGTATCTGATTGACTGAGGATGCACACTGTAACAGCCAAGGATCAGAGCATCAGCCAGCTTTGCTAGAGGATATGTCAAAAGCAAAGAGACATGAGCGGACCTTCCAGCAAGCTGGACAAATCTGAATTGGGTCTCATCACCATGACTTTGGGCCTGGATCTTGTGATTGCCAGCACAACCCAAATAGGTACCTGCGATACAACACAACATCGTGATGAAGTGGTTTGATCCAGCTCCACAGCTGTGTCACCAGCAGGTGCGCATGAACAAGACAATGTGCAGACATCAGATGGGCTGCATTCTGTTCAGCTGACATCACGCATGTGCTTGATGTAGCTTGCCAGCAGCAATTACCAGTTGGCATCTGTTGCTGTCAAGCACCAACATATGGCCTAGCAACAGCAGCAGCCGTAGCTAGCTGAGGTTCTTGCACCACCCAGCAATGCAGCACGTCATTGTGCAATGACGAAACTTTCACCAGAAAGGGACTAGTGAAGCATTTGCTGGGCAAAACGTGGACGCGGGACTCAGAAGCGCTGGTGTGAACATCTACAGCCTTAAAATGGTCGCGATGGAACAGCCATACTCATTCATGGCGAGACAGCCATGGAGAGTCCTGGTAAAACATTTCAGGGCACACATTTGAGACCAGAGGCTGAATGAACCCTCTGCTGAGCATCCCAAACAGGTTGGTAGGTGCTGAATATGCAACCCACCAAGCTCGCGATGGAGACCATAATAACTCAATTCGCGCACCAGGTGCCTGTGAGTCAACCACATTGGTTGCATTTGATTAAGGAGTTGAGCTCCTTGTTGAAGGACTGATTGCAAGTCATGCAGCTGCCAGCTGGCGTTGCAGAAGTGCCTGTCTGGGTTTTGGGTCTGCACATGTATAAAAAGGGTAACATTGCTACCAGCATGCCACAACCAGCAAGAACCCCTTGAGCCATGATGCATGCGGTATCTCATGCAGGTGCTGAAGCTGATTGAGACTATACCAGCCACTGTCTGTCAGGCGTCTTCTGCAGGCTGCAAATCACAGCCAACTGTGCAGGGCAATTTGAGGGTCTGCAAACCTTTTTTTTTGTGTGGCAAGAGTTCTGCCTCTCCCAATGATTCATGTTGGACGCTTAGTAATCGAGAATTTGGCTGAACAGGTCAAATTGGCTGAAATTCACAACAGGACATTGCCAAGATGTTGCAAGCTTGTTCACAAAATCAAATTTTGTCCAAGATTTTGGACTGAAGTACAGACATGATAAACAAGCTGCAAGCAAAGATAGATAACGCATTGCATACTATGCAGACCATGCAAAGAGCATAAACATATGCAGTGATGGCAAGTGCAAGCAATCCAAGTTGGAGACGTACCAGCGTAGTGGAAGTTAGGTGCAGCATAAACGCTGGCAGCCAACTACGGGATGTGGTCCAGAGTGGCACTGGAGTTCTGGATTGACCCCCAAAGCAATCAGCAAGAGCCCTTGAGGTGCTGTGGCTCTTGCAATGCAAAACCAGTGTCTAGACAAACGTAGCAACAGCAGTAGCATACCCAATGACGAGATAGTAAAAGCTGGGCTGGTTTTGTTGCCAGAGCGTTGCCAGCCAGCACTCCCTGCACATCAGATGTGCATCATTCCATGCTATACATGGCATCAAGACAAAGCATGTGATACAAATGCTTGTAAGTCCGCACCAGTCAGCAGCATGGTTCTGCAGCATGAACTCAGCTTTCACTTGGTCCAGCCAAAATGTGTTGGGCTGACACTGCAAGGAGGCAGCTATGTCTGATGGGTACCCTGTGAGCAGCAGTGCCTGGCATATGACTTGGTGAATCTGTGTCTGGTGCAAGAGCACAGGTTGCATTCCCTCCAAAATGCATTGCAGCTTGTCCTGCAGCAATTGCTGGAGCCATCATCTGACAAAAGTCCTTGTGTTGCTTGCACTGTTTCTCATGAGGTAGTTGTAGAATACAACATCATACAAATCAGCAGTCTGCCTTGAGCAAGAACGACTTCTCTGCCTGTGTGCGACAAGCATGCTTGCTGCAGCCTCTCAACCGCAAGCGGATACTGTTTATCGCAAGAAAGGGATGGCAACTGTTTATCAATCTACATATCCCACGTCAAGCCCTGCCGCACAAATCTGGCCATGCAAATCTGACATTGAAAAAGCAAAGCAGGATGCAGCAATCAATGTCAAGAATAAGCTCTCCAAAGTGGCCCCTACCTGAATAAGGTTCCAGAGGCATGTGCGTCAGCAAAGGTAATGCTTGAGGATCCAGAGCGTCAAGGCTGAGTTGCACTGCAGAATGGACACTTTTGATCAGATATGTCAGAGGTGCCTTGGAAGGGTTTAGGGTTAAGGCCATGCTGGAAAGGGCGATTAGCCGATCTTCAGGCTGGACGCTTTGTCTGCATAGCCTAGCCAATGTGGCTCCTGATATGCCAAACAGAAGCGGGTGCTTCCTGCACAGCTTGACTGCTATCTCAATAGCCAAAGCCTGCGCTACAAGGAATGCCATTGAACAATTTGTATTGTGATCACTGCAATACCAGGCATGAACTTGCAACCACATATTACTCTGCTTGTAATAGCAAACAATGCCACTACAATAAAGGAAGATAATGGACCCTTGCTGTGAACCATTTTTGTACCCTTGGTGCTTTGCTTGACTTGCCTGAAGCTCCATTGGGATCTCAGCACCAGTAAGCGCCTTGGCAACCAATTCTTGGAGGCAGGTGACAGCGTCCTGCCAGACGCCTTGCCTAGGCCCTAGCTTGACAGTCACATGACAAGACCTCATTGCGCCAGGCCTCTGTAGAGTAGTGATCAAGACCTTAGAGCCACAACCAAAAGCAGAATGACAGCCCGGTCCCAGACAGTATCCAGAGCAACTAAGTATACACGGGCAAGCGCACACAGCATCTGCTTAGCAGCAGCTACACTAGTAATGTCTTGCAACCTCCTTGTGCTTTGGCTGGGGCGGCGGCGCGACCGGCTTCGGCTTAGCTTTCAGAAACGACCTGTCCAAAACCATGTCGGTCGCGGCAATGCAGAGTCAGATAGATGCAAAGCAGCAGATATTCAGAGCATTGAGTGGGATACCTTGACAGATGAGGATGGCTGGGGTTTTTGCACAAGCTTGAGCTGGCTCTGCAATAGCTGCTTGTCAAACTCAACTTGGCTGAGGGCTGATGGAACCCATCTGTGTTGGTCCAATTCAGTGTGCTGTTGAAAGAGATCCAATACACATCCTTGACTTGAAAGTCAGCATGCGTTTTTACAGGACTGGTCAACGTTCTGTGTTGATGCAAATCTGGCAAACAGTACCAGATATTGATGCCAGTCCCACTTCTGCCAATGGCTGAGCGTAAACTGCCGCACGCCTTTTCCTGACATGCTGAGCGACGTCTTCAGCTAGACAACTTTTGCAAATGGCAAACATGCCATATACAACAGCGTAGGCAGGATCGCCGTCGTCAAAATGCTAAATGTCCAGCACCTACTCGTTACATCAGCTACTTGTGCAAATGAGCTGAGCACAGAACAAATCGTGTACACATTGCCATACCTTGTTAAACACTGTTTGATCTCTGATGTAGGCACAGGGTGAAGCCGGCAAGGGATGCTTAGCAGCAGCTGCTGAAAGCTGGCTTTGCAGCTCAGCAGCCTCTTGATGCTTGCAGATATGTTGGTCAAGACCTCGTCTACTTGAACCGGCAGCGCTGCGACGTGGTCTCCAGCATAGGCGCTGACAGCAATAGCAGCCCTATCCTTGAGCTACTGCCATCTCTGGTATTGACAAGGTTGGCATAGCCTGCCTGTTGCTAGAGACTACTTAGCTATTGAGTGTACTGATCTGCAACTACACACCGTTTGCAAGGTCGTGCCAGGATCGCATGAGACTGTTACAGCTGACGCTGCCTTTTCACCTTGGAACAGTGGCACATCGTCCGTCTTGGCACGACGTCAATCTGGGTCAGCTCTTGGTAGAGCGCGTAGACACTCCACAGTGCCTTTGATCCGGAAGACCGACAGGGCGCACTTTGGTCGGCTCCCATGTTCTCGATAGACACTTGGCTGTAGAAGCTCTGAGCGCCAGAGACAGCTGTTGGAGCGACTTGGTCGTCAAGTAGCCACTCCAGCAGCAACTGTAAACACGACCATACATACGATTCTCGCATCTCGTCTATCAGCAATGATAATGCTTCATTCCAATACCATAGTTCTATGGCCGTGTAGAGCTTACACACCCGCTGCCAGTACTCTGTCAGCAGGGCGCAACACCGGGAGCAACACCGGGAGCAACACCGGGCGCAACACATGTAAGATTTTGTTCCTCTCACGTTTCGTTCGGAAAAACAGACGGAATCTAGTAAAAACAGAAGCCCACGTGTCTGTACGTAGCAAAGATAAAGGTTACGTCATCCTGCTAGAATCCTGTCAAAACACTAGCATGTAAAATTATTCTCTCTCTCTCTCTAGGGTATTCAATAAGTGTTTTGGCCCAACTTGTGCAGCAACTGCGTGCAGGCTCTGTAGGATCAGCGCCACATCACTGCAACGTCAGCGCCTGAACTCTGCGCACTCTGGGTACAGCTTCTACGGGGACTGTACGCAGCTGTCACTAGCTCTGCATGCAGAAAGTCAAATGTTTGAATTTGAATGTAATACGATAGAGTCACAAGGTTGTGTGTACAAGGGCCGCGCCGCAAGCGGCGCTCAAACAGGGGGTGCGCGGGAATGCGACCCTAGGTTTTGCATAATTTTGACAAGGATTAGTCAAGCTGTCCCAGTGGAACGCTGTCCCACACACTCCCTCCTCAGAACTCAAACTCTGAGTTACTATGTAAGCTATTGCTGGGACACTTCTCTATGTAGCAGTGGACCAGTGGATCAGTAGGGTAATTACATTACCAGATTGATACCTGTTTTCAAATCATTAAAACCTATCATGCCAGATTACGAGCTTTTACTCATGCTCTCCCTGCTTAGTGAGGGACACACCCATGACAAACCATGACATAACACTGCAAACGACTGGAATATATCAAGTGGAGGCTCGAGCTCGAGATGCCGAATGCCAATTGCAAGATGCTTAGTAATAGCCAATGGTCAGTGGTCAGTGTTGTAGATATATATATGTTCTCAATTGTCAAGTAGCAACATATGCATATGCATGCGAGTTGGATTGATTGCTTTTTAGGATTGAGTTTAGAGGACTAACAAACTGGGAAAGGCATTGCAGGTTCTTTCAGAGACTGCATTTGTGTTGCTGCTGCTACAGATGTAATCTGGTTATTGGTAGCATATAGCAACCACAAAGGGGAGAAACCCATCTATATGGCCATCTGGGCAGGATGGGTCGCCATGACCATGCAAGAGTGTGTAGTCCAGTTTGCTGATGCGGGCGGCTTGCTTGTGCTTGTGAGTAATCATTGCCTTCCACAAGCAAGTGCTCATCATCCACAACAACAGACTCTGCCCTATAGATTATTATATTAGACATAGACATAGCTAAGTCTAACCTTGTATAGACATAGCTATGTCTATACATTGTCAAGGTTACCAGTGTTGACACTCAGGTCATGAAGAATTTTTCGTCATCAATCTGAGCAATCAATGATGTGATGTCTATTTCTGCACATCCTTGTCCTTGTGTTTGGATAAGACTCAAATTACAACATCTTGTTTGTAACACCTTTGATTGATCATGAGCAAGCAAGCAATAAGCAATATTTAGTATTGCTGATTGGGTACAGCGCAGTGATGCCTGATACAGGTCGCGATGAGTCTGCTGTCATATCTGATGCATGTTCAGACTGATGGCATGCAACATGTTGGTCACACCCCATGCAAGTCAGTTGCAGGTGAACCTGCTACACTCATGCAATCACAGCAAATGCAAGCACATACTCACCTGGTTTGGGGGGGAGTTGGTTAGTTGTCAAATGCTGCAAACAGTGCAGCGATTACTGGACGCCTGCCTGGTTTTTATAAAAACCCCCCGCTGCACTGAGCGCAGCATCATCTCTGTCGAAGGTCCTCAGGCCTTCTGGTTGAAGTAGACGACCCACTAGCCGCCACAATGGGTTTGGCTAAGCAGGCCGGTCTTGATGTAGCTATCATTTCGCTCCGAGCACAATAGATGCCGCCGTACATCACCAGTAGCCCATTATGTATGCCAGATGCAGCGGGGTGTTGTAAGAAAGTATGGGTTGGACCAAACCAGCCCTAGAAGCTAGCTAGGGTCTCTCGCCGGACCTCAGTGAGAGAGCAAAAAGGTCACGAGCTCCAGCCGAATGGCGAATGGGCGAAACCCGACAGCCGATTGCTCGCGAAAGGGTCAAACATGCATCATTGTGCATGGGAGTGGCTGCGAATGTAAGCGATTGCTAAATACA
>BDIU01000579.1:0-20119 GCA_002118135.1 Trebouxia sp. TZW2008
ACAGAAATCTCTGATCACTGATGCATGCATGCTTCCTGTGGGGATCCAGTAACTTCTTGAGCTGTAAGGGACAACCTAGATTGACCTCTTAGCCAATCTAGCACTCCTACGGCCAGCAGGAGCCACCCCGCTGCCAGAGCCTTTTGAAGGCTGAGCTGCTTGCACTGCAACTCTGTCCCAATACTCATCAAGCGCTTGGGGAGCATTCTTCAGATTGTTGAAGGGCTCCCATGTGTTGTTCTCATGGCCATATCCTGCCCATTTGACCAAGAACTTCACACCCTTATCAGTTCAGCTCCGAAACCACTATAACGGAGTTGAGTCTATGCGCAAGAAGGTCGTATGGAAAATCACACGAGTGGCGTTGGTTGCAGTGCGTATATGCCGGTTCGTAACTCCTAAAGGACGTTACAACCTAGGACTGGTATTGTAACGCACGCAGCCGTTACAGTTGGAGAACATTCATGAGCATGGCTTTGTGCATCGTGACATCCGTCTGGACAATGTTGTGAGACACAATGACGGCTGGCTTCTGATTGATTGGGAACTACTCGGAAGAGCAAATCAGCTAGTATGGTGGGAGGGGAAGCTGTTGCCAGATGGAGTGAAGCACAGAATACAACCTTACACATGCAAAACAGATCTGTGGCAGCTTGGCATGCGTATCAAGACAGCTACAAAGCTGTGCTGGTGTAGCGTTCACATCCTTTGCTGATCGTTTGTTGGCTGGAAACTTTGCCACTGCAGCTTCAGCACAAGCATCATTGTATTGACTATGGGTTGTGGACGTGTGTACATCACTGTGCAGTTTGAACTTCAAAGGCTTACCTGTATTTGACATTACCTTGTACCCTAAATGCGACTCTTCTGGAAACCATGCGATGCAAGATTTTGCTCGCATTATGTAAATGCAAGCGGTAGCAGACACATCGCATAGCATAGCCACAGCCGCATTGTACTTTGGATTGTAGATGTGCAGCCCAAGCTCGCGCATGTGGCTTGATGACACATCCCACATATGTCCCCCCTTTTTTGGTAGGGAACATATATCAAATGCTCTGTTTGGGAGCTGATAGGAGCGTGTAGGTATCGAGGCGACTGCGAAAGAATGTCAATCGCTAAGTCCAGATAGATGTGAGTCATGGCCTTCGAGGCGCCTTCTTGCAAGTTGTCGCATTGGGTGTCCTAAATGAGATACCACTCGTGGTCTTTCTTGCTACTTTCATGAGTTAGGTGGCAGTCGAAAATGAGTCCCGTGCCATACTGGTGCTATTCCAGATTTTGGAGGTATTTAGAGCATATCGAGGTGGATTGGGGCACAGAAGCAAGCTTATCCGTTCGTCTTCTGAGACCGCCTGAGATGGTAATCCCACGTGACCGATCACGTCATCCCGAGAAGGCCCGAGAAAGCCACGAGAAGGCGATCTTACACGCCTTCGTGAAACGGGCACGTGGAGGAGGAGGATTTTACATGCATTAGCCAGCCAACAAGTCTGATCGCTTGCGTTAGAAAACCTGATCAAATGTTCAGAAAATAAAAACAATCCAGTATAAAGGTAAAAACCTGCATATGATCTTTCTGACTGAAAGAAGGACCGCATTGTGTCTGTTTCTGAAGTGAACAAAGAAGCATAATGTTGCCCCAATGGCTGTAGAAGAGGACACTCATGGACCACGTGTAGTTCATCTGCAAGGCTGCCAAGGCCACAATGAGAGCAGACCCTGTCAGCCCTAGGAACACCAGATAAGCGGCCAGTGACAATGGGAAGCAGGTGTGAACCCAGCCTAAACTGCAGAAAACAACGCATGCGCCTGCCAGAAAGGCACGTGACAGTAACGCTTGCGTTTGCAGAAACCAGTGATGATTAGTGCAACTAACCACCCCAGCAAGAGCTGTCCTAGGACAATGCAAAGCAAAATCATTGCCTCCCTGCAAGTCCTGCCTCAACAGGTCTATAATGGCAGGCACTTCGAGCATGCAAGGAACAGCAGTGTGATCGCTGGCCGAATGACCTGGAGGCATTTCGGCCGACACACTGGAAGAGGAAAGAGTCAACATCTTGCATTGCACCCGACAAAACATCCTTAGCAGAGTTAGGCCGGTACCCTTTTCAGATTCACTTTTGGCAGCATATTCTGCGATTTCATAACAAACTCCTGTGGCTGGGCAGTTGGAAACTTGCTGTATTTGCTAGCTATGGTTTTGATGATGAAGCCTCTGCGTTGAGGCCACAGCTGAGTGCTTTTTTTGACACACAACCTGGCAGACTGCGCACTTGCTCACCTGTAGATGTGACAGACATTGTTGAAAGAAAGCAGGAGCGACATAGGGCAGCTTTTTTGTCAAGTAACCTTCGCAACGTCACCTCATACAAGTCTTTTCACCCTGCCCATGCTTATGCTCAGTGCCCGTCCTCAGTCAGATGTCTTTCCAATAGGAGGCTGATCAGCAGGTTCAGGAGTGGCTGTCATGGTTTGCGTGTTGACATTGAGCGCTTTACCAAAGACGGACACGTGGTTGAGAAGGAGGAAAGGGTTTGTCATGTCTGCCATTCCACTGCTGTAGAGGATGAGCAGCATTGTCTCCTAGGTTGCGCTGCATACAGTCATCTTCGTGGGGAACATGCAGAGCTTTTTCAGGCCACACCCTGTCCAATGGCATCAGCAACCCCAACCTTTTGGGGAAGCATCTTAGATTATGTTTTGCACACAGAAAATCCGTACTGCCTTCAATTGACTCCACGTAGATTAGATTAGAGCGTCGGCCTAAGTACATAGTACTAGCACCTTTTCTCATCATCCCCAGCAATGACAGTGCTCTATTATGGATTCCAAAGTGACTCTTTAGAGCGTTCTTTTGTGTTTATTTCTTTCATGCTATTACAGTCTGTTGGCCCATGTTGGGCCCCAGGACTATAATGTAACTTGACTTGACTTGACCAGGCGCCACGTGGCCCAGCGGCACGCCCTATTACGACCGTAACACTTTGTCCCACCGTACACGTAGACCGATGTAGACCACCCGTAGATCGGCTCCTCTCTCTGTCTGCTGAATCTTTTGCAAGCATAAGGCACCTTAATAATTTATGTGCAATTGACCCCATGTACAGCTTGCTCGACGTACTACTAGCTTTGCCAATGTGGCAGTCTCTCCAGAATCTCATGCTCATGTAATAACGAATTCGGCAACGCCTTTGAACCAGGCACCCTCAGCGTGATGTTGACACGCCCACTCAGCAATCTTAGGTCTGACCTCTCTGTTATCAATGCACCATTGTTTGGTCGCCTTAGCATTGGCAATGTATCTGTTTCAGCTACATTAGTATTAAATGCTAATATTGTTGCTGCAACCTGACTAGATTGACCGAAAGTCGTGCTCTTGTCCTCTGCAGAAGGAGGTGAAAGGTCCTGGTGAAGTCTCGTTTAGTCAACGGCTGCTTGACGAGCACTGATTGAACATCATATCAGCACAGGGTCGTCATCTGCTCACTCACAGGCATGCATTGATCAAAGACATCCGTATCATGACTAGTCTAAGGACACCATCCATAAATCTGCAGTCACGTCTTAGGCTAGTGCTAGACAGAGGATGCATTTGCAGCAAAATCCAGAGCTGTCAATTGTCATGCTTAGCAAACACAACCAAAATCCTAAACCCTCTCTCATTCAGGCAGCTCTGCATGTGTCTTACCTACTGCGACTCTGAAATAGACCGAAACCCTGAACTATCAAGTCTGACATACATTACTTGATGCAGGTTTGTTGCGCCTACTGTGCATTCTGTGACACTGCGTAAGTACATCACCCATCTGTCCACTACATGGAGGTTGTGCACAACATCAGTTTTCAAACTAGACCACCTTCACTAACTAGCACTTGCAATACTGCTGACATAAGGGGTGCTGATCATGACCCTCCTCAGCTGCCATTACCGTTGCCATTACCGTTGCCATTACTGTTGCCGTCACCATTGCCTGGAGTCAGTTCAAGGGGGACCTTTTCCCACACAGCCCAGTCTTGGCCGCTAACGTACATTTTCCAGCCTTCACTAGCTTTAGGTTCCACGTCACCCATATACCCTTGTGGACCTAGCTTAAGCACCACCCTACCACAGGACAACACAATGCAGAAGTGAAAACCTGCAGGATACTTTCAAACAATGACAGTTTGATAAACACAATGCAAGAAACCTTCTTGCAAGGCTTGATCTTTTGGAAAACACAAACACAGCTGTAAAACTGCGACCCCATGAGAAGCAGATTGCACTCTGACAGAGTCAATTTGGCATCCAAAGTAATGTGCAATTGACAGATATGGGGACTGACTGCAAGCACAGGTGTTGCAGAAAGGACAAGCAAGCTTACAGCATCAGGCAAACGTGCAAGCAATGATGTGGTCAAGGCCATACATGTCTTTCTTTGTGCAGTGTTGATTGCTTGGGGCTGTTTCACTATGTCATAGATGCTTGAACCTGGCAAACCCATAGTCACGGCCACTGTGTAGCAAAGACAGTCAGCCTTGTTGGCCAAGTGAAGCATGCAGAAACCTTTCTCTTATGCTATGCAGTATACTCCAATGCCACAATGGAGAGAGCAAAACTGCCTTCGTCACATCACAGCGACAGAAAGTCTTTGTATTTTCACCTCTCATCGATTTTTGCCACATACAAGTCATTTGCACAACGCTGGATAGCCAAGCTGCTGCCGGCATGCAGCCTCTGCCGCTTCCTCAGCGCTATGAGCTGAACAATAACGTATGTAGAGCGGTCATCCCACATGTGCTCCCACGCAACACACGGTATTCCAGGGTGTGTCAGAATGTAGGCATAGCCCAAGCAAATGGAATCATGCGGAAAAGGCCAGTGTTGCTGAGTGCTACCTGCGCTCAGCCAACACTGCATCAGACTACTTGGCACTTCAGAATGTAGGAATAGCCCAAGCTAACGAGATTGCACTTGAAAGGCCACTTTGCTGAGTGCTACCTGCGCTCAGCCAACATTCCATCAAGCTAGTTGACACTCCAGGGTGTGTCAGAATGTAGACACAGCGCAAGCTAATGGAATCACAGGAAAGGCCAGTGTTGCTGAGTGCTACCTGCGCTCAGCAAACACTACATCAAGTTAGTTGACACTCCAGGGTGTGTCAGCATGTAGGCATAGCCCAAGCCAATGAAAACATACGGAAATAGCCAGTGTTGCTGAGTGCTACCTGCGCTCAGCAAACACTACACCAGGTTACTTCATGCTCCAGGGTGTGCCAGAATGTAGGCACAGCCCAGGCTGATCAAATGATACGGGAAAGGCCAGTGTTGTTTTTTTGCTGTCATGAGAGCTGCTTGACAAATCACAGCTTGTCAAAATGGACTGCGCAAGGTATTCACCGCAGTCAGCAGGCAAATACGTCAAGCAAAGCATTGCCTTGTCACGCTGCATTGGTAGACAGCTGGCAGAAGCATTTGCATGCTGCACATCACAAACAAGTTTTGAGCTGAAACCAGGTTGCAAGTAGCAGAAAAGCATCTCTGGCCTGGCTTTTGTTTCCACAGGTTTGCTGGCTTAAGGTCAACTTCCACGTGAACATTGCTTCAAACAAATTATTCTATCAGCATTTTACTGTTTCTGCATGCACTCAGCAGGGTGATCAAACCTACTTGGCAAGCAATTGGGCAAATGATGAATGATAATTTGTGTATTGGTCTGCTTCCACATGCATCCCACAAAATCAAAGCTTGTCAGCAGGCATGCAAGCAAATGACAAACTATGACCTGTGTCATGGTTGTCTTTGAGTGTGCAGGCCTTCTGGGGCCACCAGCCAAGCAGCCCTGGGAACTTTTTGTTTGTGTCCAGCAGTGATTGATACTCCACGACCCCAACAGATTCCTAAAGAAGGTCATTGGTGGGTATGCACCTTATCAGCAGGCATGCAGGCAAAGGTTTAGTGAACACCTGTGTCATGTTTGTCTGTGAGGGTACAGGCCTTCTGGGTCCATCAGCCAAGCAGCCATGGGGCTTGTACATTTGTGTGCAGCAGTGTTTGATACTCCATGACCCCAACAGGTTCCTGAAGAAGGTCATTGATGGGTATGCACCTTATCAGCAGGCATGCAGGCAAAGGCCAAGCGAACACCTGTGTCATGTTTGTCGGTGAAGGTACAGGCCTTCTGGGTCCATCAGCCAAGCAGCCCTGGGGCTTTTGCGTTCAAATCCAGCAGTGTTTGATACTCCCTGATGCCAACAACTGCCAAATGAATGTCATTGGTGGGTATGCACCTTATCAGCAGGCATGCAGGCAAGTGATGAACAGTGACCTGTGTCATGGTTGTCTATGAAGGTACAGGCCTTCTGGGGCCACCAGCCTAGCAGCCCTGGGGCTTTTCCATGCTTGTCCTCTAGTCTCTGATACTCTCTATTCTTAACAGCTTCCTGCAAAATGCCCTTGGTGGGAAAGTCAAAAGCCGCCACCCCTTGCCCTGAGTTACTGATCCAGTCGCACAGCACTTGCCGCGGCGCGTCTTGATCCTGCTCCAGAGCGTTGTCTTGCCACCTACGCTTCAACCAGGGGTGCTTGCCAAACCTCTACAGGGCCTCTGAAGATCTGGGGGTTGCCCACACTGTGTGTGCAGGTTTGCGGAGGTTGCAGGCCTGCTGGGGCAGTTGCGTGGGCTACACTAGGAATGCTCTGATATTGACACAAACTTGTGTGGGTGGCCGGCGCACAACTTTTGGCCGGGTGCGGTTTTGGGTGCTCGCCCCAGGGGAAGCGGGGGGTGTAAAGGCCTGGTGCTTGCTCTTGACTTTGCACCAACCCCAATTTGAAAAGTGGGGCCAAAGCTACCACGTTGAAATGACCAAGCCAGCAGAACTTCTCTTCCATTCACTGACATGATCTGTGTCAAAGATGCATTGTGCATTCCAATCTGAGACATAGGCAAGCTGGGTTACCAGCAGCAAATAACAACACAATTGTCATGCAGAAGCGCTGTTGTGCAACTCAACTGAGACTTCAGCAACACAGCGTTGGTCTGGGAGGTCCATCTACAAACAGGTAGCATCTGCAGTGTTTTGAATCTTTCAATGCACAGAAGACCAAGCGCCCTTGCTTACCTCATGTCAACCCAAAATTCTGCCAGATGCAGCGCCTGATCACCGATGGTTGAGTCCACGTAGTCCTTGACAAACTCTGGTGCGTACCTGTATAACAGCACAGCACATTGAACCAATGGACAGATGTATATTGTGCAACTCAGCAATGGCAACAGTGATGAAGACGTGACTGCGCTCAACACCATTTGGACACCTCACAGGCAGCATGTACAGAGCAATCTCAGCACAGCGTTGTGCACGTAGAGCTTGGAAAGCGTGTCAGGGGTGTAGGGACTGAGCATAAAAACAACAAGAGGACAGCGCTTGGGAAGCATGTCAGTGAGACCAGGCAACAGCAGGTCATTGAGATGAACAAGGGCCACAGCTTTACCAAAAACTAGAGTATTGTATCATTGGGCAGTTGGGGAAAGAGAGCGAGGAGGATGTTGTGGCTCCTACCCCTTGACAAAATCAAAGCGCCAGCCCATGAAGCCAATTTCATATCGCAGCCATGACAGCCACTCCTTCAGACTTCCCCTCAGCTCAACATTTGAGTGGTCTATATCTGTAGGCAGGAGTATGCATCAGCGCTTAGATTCCAGAGCCCGACTAGCAAGCCTACTGACTGATTGCAGTGAAGCAACAAACAAACAAGGAAGCAGCGCGCGGACACCTAGAGTGACGTCAGACCTGGTCCAGATCTGCGGGTAGGGCAGATAAATATTACAACAACTGTGAGAAGAGGAACAAGAACCGTTTCAGTAACAATGACAGCTTACTCACTCTACCATAGGTGCCAGCACTATAGCATTGCACTCAACTGTATCAACCAGAAGGCACAGCAAATCTTAGTACAGCTTGATGCTTAGGAGCTTGCTGATTATGCTGAGGGTGCTGCACAGTTTGTTGCAGACATGTGAATGTCCTGACACATACGCATCAGCTCATGCATGCGGCTGGGTAGTCTGCTGTGCAACCCCCTCCTCTGAACACACATGAGTAGACCCTGATGCCACACTCAAGGCACTGCAATGAATGCGCCCATAAGGCAGTGTGTCCTGAGCTATACAGGTGCAGAATGCTGCAACAAACCTCTCTCGCTGGAGGTGCAAAAAGCTGTCAGCTTGTGTTGCATGATTTCCATTAGTCTTTGATGCCCGTGCTCTCCTTGTCATGTCCTTCTAGTCTGGCAAACTACAAACTCATCTATGACTAAACCTTGGTCTTGATGTGTTGAACCTTCCAGCAAAGTAAGTCCTCTAGGTCTGAAGGTCTGCAGCTTCTTATTGCGTTAGCTCATGTCATGCTGCATTGATGCTGAAGAAAAGGGGCTTGCCCTAAGTGTCAGCAAGCACCTGAGCTATCAACCCAACCTAGGATCAGACGAGCTTCGTACCTGGAGCAGGGTTATAATGGGCTCCTGTCTTGAGGCCACCAGTGCCTGCATAAAGGTAGTCGTCCATGCACACTGCCCAGCTACCCCAATTGAGCCTCCTGCCATGATGCTGCACATCATCCCTGCATATGACATCAGCATGGGAACAAGGAGAAACGTAAAGCCTACAGAGAAGCCAAGTAATGCACCAGGCTTCCCCTCAGACTTGCAGAGACAGGAGATGGGGGAGTGCAGCACAGGGTAGAGAGCAAGGCACGCATGGGCACGTCCTCCTCGTGCGCATCAGGAGTCAACAGAAACAGAAACTGCATGATGTCAGGCGTCATACGCGGAGCTATTGTCAGCAAGAGCGGCCTGGGATTGCATGTGATGCTTGTGACACAGTTTCAGCCATCAGTTTCTGGTGGGTGTGCTGAAAAGCCCTGATGCGCATTTGTCTGAGGCATCAAAGGCTGTCATAGGTGCATCTGTGGGTGCAGATTGCAGTGCATGACATATCAGATCATCACCATCATCACTAGCATTAACATTGGCATTCTCACTTCTGAGCTTCTATAATTCTGCTAGGTAGATGCAGAAACAATGAGATGATTCCAAACAATTCTTACCTACATGATGTTGTACAATGCTAGTCAATCCTCAAAAGAGTCACCTGTATGAGTTCCAGAAGCCATTTGCATCTTGTGCATCTGCACAACGATGGTTGATGACCACGTCAGCTATTGGCTTGATGCCAGCGTGGTTGAGAGCCCATGTAAGGCTCTGCAGCTGCTCCTTGTTGCCATAGCAGGAGTCAAGATTGTACAGCTGCCCGGGCAAATAACCCTGCATTTGCACAAATTGGCTTTGGACAGAGTAGTGATCAGGCAGGTGCACTGCTTCTGTATGCACCTAGCAATGTCATGGAACCTTGTTCAATAATTTGCAGATGATGATGAATGATATGAACAAAGGAGCTTTTTTAGGGCAAATCTGAGCTTCAGTCAGGAGACAGCTACTGAAATTATACTGCCTTGCATACCGTGAGCGCAAGGCAAGTTTTAAGGCAAACAAGAGGGATGTGAGCGGCCTCTGGCTTTGCCAGAGCAAGTTAAACAAATTCAGTACAGACTCAAACAACCTCTGCAGCAGATTTGACCATTGCAAAGCTGGCTACTCAAGGCAGTTGCAACTATGTGAGATGCATGCAGACGGTGTAGCACATGTGCTGGTGGGTGTAATGGCAAGCTCAGCAGCCATGCAGCATGTGGGTGTGGTTCAGACAGCTTCAGGATACCCACTTGACGTGACACTGACACACTGGGAGGCGGCAGCCAGATATGTGTAAAGCCTATTGCCTGCAAATCAGAGTTCAAGCTTACAAACTCACAAATTTGATCAAGCAGGCGTATTGGCTGGAGTATGGCAATGGCCGCATCTCACCTGGAGCTCAGGAACTTTGGCTTTCACCTGTTCATACCAATTTGCCTGGTCACAGCTGCTCCATCCAAAACCTTCAAGCAAACCAGACCTTGAGCAGCTTGATTTTGTCAAGTATCTGGAATCTGCAAGCTGGCACGCACTGACCTTGTATCAGCACAGAGTCATCGGTGGGTAAACGTTTGAGAGACTTTGCGGCAGTCTCGGTGCTCGGTTGAGCGGCAGTCTGCACTAACACCGCAGATCGCTGTCTCCTGCGACCGACTCCCGGAGGAAACTTTGCTAGCGTCAGACGACGATGGTGGTGGTTTGATCTGTTGCGTGCTTGTTGGACTCTTCCCGAGACTGTGCGTGCCGGCAAGAAAGCTCTAGTAGGCTGGATCCAGGCAGCCCGCTCGCTTAGGAACACCACCGATAGCTTTGCCGACATGTCTCATTGCAAAACCGACAGTGCCTGTGAGAGACGAGGCTGATTTGACAGCAGCAGACGCCTGGTGCGCACACCGACAGTCACAGTCAACGCCCTTGCCGATGGTATTGCTGAATGGTAAACGAAAGCCTGCTTCAGGGCGGAAACGCCAATGCCCTGACCCTTTTAAATTCTGCCCTACTGGAGGCCAAACGAGTGAGCTACATCTGTTTTCGAAGTAAACGCTGGTGTGTTGCGCCTGCCGTAGCACGGCAAAGCTTCCGTCCTGCGAGAGTACAGCAGCATGCAGGTGTCATTGCAGTCTACGATTCAGGCGTCCTACACACTTGCACCTAGGCCTCAGTGCTGTGCACCATCCGCACGAGCATGGCGTTGCGACCGACCTGCACTGCACCAGCTTTTTGGTGCGTAGCTGCCGTTGTACTCGTGTGCAGCCGCATTTCACTGTATTCAAACTAACACAGAGCAGGTGGCTGCTCTACAGCACTCACTACAACATCTGCAGACCAAGATTCAGATTTTGTTACAGGCAGCAGACAACAGCTTGCAGGAAAGGCCAAGCCCATGCAGAAGCAGCATTGTCGAACCGTGGCAGCCGCTTCCAAGTCTTATGTCGGCAGCTTAGTTGCAAAGGACTTGAAATTTGCAATTGTTGTTGCCAGATTCAATGATCTAGTGACCAAGCTGCTTTTGGAAGGGGCGCTGGAAGCTTTTGACAGACATGGTGGAGACAGAAATGATGTGGATGTGAGCACCTGACAATTTGCACACACTGCTCACATGCCTGCCTGGTTCTGTCTGGAGGCACATGTAGGCCAGCTGGCCATGCGAATCTTGGCAAAACATGTAAAAATTGTATGGCGCTGCCAAGCTTGCATATCTCAAGAGATTGAAGCTGGTGTGAAAGCGCCTGCAGCTTCTGCCTGACTCTGCTGCTGGTGTGCTGTAAAGTAGGTGGTGTGGGTTCCAGGGAGTTTTGAGTTGCCAATCATGGCGAAGAGCATGGCCAAAAGCGGCAAATATGACGGCATTGTAGCCATAGGGACAGTTGTGAGTACACTGCAATGCATCTTGAGCTCAATTGCTTCAGAAGCAGCCAGCATCTAGTGTTTCTGCGCTCGCTTGTCAGCTTTACATCCTAAGCCTAAAGGTCAGCTTGCTATGCTGCTGAAGCGACAGCTTCAACACTTTGTGTGGCCACTTCGACAATTTCATGTGTCAAAATGTTTGTGCACGTAAGCATTTAAGTTGGGAGCTTTGTCAGTAGCTTGCCTCCTGGGTGCCTACCGCAAAGATCACAGTTACTGTAACAAATTTGAAGCGAAAAGCAGTAGCCCCATTGTGGCAGGGTGAGCGTGGTCGAAGTGAAAAGTGGTAGTCCCGTGGCAGAAGGGGACATGGCGTAATTCTAGGCTCGTAGATTGTGTTGATTGCCAAGTAACGGTCCGTACGCTACAGTTGCTTGCCCTGTGGCAGTACGCTGGAGACTCTGAGCTGACTTGCCCATTTATGAATTGGCGAATTAGTGTCAAACTTTGCTCTTTTGCTCAAAAGAACTGCTTGTTGTTGCTGTGCATGCTCTACGCAAGCAGGATCTTGTCAAGCATATCAGCAATATTGAAACCAATCAGCTTGAGCCCAAGTAATGCCTGGCTGAGTGCTCAGGTGCGAGGGGCCACAACACATTATGAGGCAGTAGCTAATGCAGCAGCTGGGGGTGTTTTGGGAGCAGGTCAAGACTCGGGTGTGCCTGTCATCTTTGGAGTGCTCACCACAGAGAACATGGAACAGGTGCAATCAGCGTGCTTGATCAACGCATGGGTGTTAGTATACCAGTGTACTCTTGAGTTCATGCAACTAGTCAGCGCAACTTGTGAGCTTGATCACGCTCATTGTGACTGTTCATTGCAGCACAGGTGTTAGGTGTATGCGTGGCTGATGTCTTGTCTTGTCAGGCTGGCTTGTGCTGGGCATAAAACGTGAGAGTTATGATAATCAATTGTGTCTCAGGCTTGCTTTCCCTGCAAGTAGATGTACTATTGGTTGCCAGAGACATAGCAAGCGCAATGCATTTGTCTTTTGCTATCTGACTGCTGCAGCACAATTGCATGATCATATACACTCAGCTGAAGTGTGCACGTATGCTTACTCTACTGGTAAACATTGTTGTTGCACTGCACATCAGTCTTGCATTCAGCCCTGTCCAATGCCTGTCAGCAAAAGCAGATTCTGGTTGTACTACACAGCATTGCTGCATTTGTGAACACTTCTGCAGGACTGAAATCTATTGTGCTTCTGAGCTGGCGCATGAGCGCTATCATGTCATGATTGCACATGTGCAATGTGTACACATTGTCACAGCACTGCAAATCAGTGACATCTTAAGCGGGCAGACGAGCATATTGCAGGAACAGGCGTGACAGGTATACAATGCGGAAAACACATTTTGGGTGATGCTTGTTTGATCAAGACGCCACAGTCACTTTTGATGCAATTTGCCCAACGGCCCTAAATAACGTCTCAGCACCCATGGCACAGGAAGCACATGTGCTAGCTCATGCCCAGCTCAAAAGCCCATAAAGTTGGACAGCAACTTGCATGGCATTTTTCTTACATCAATCTGCTGTTGCTGACAGGCTCTGGATAGGGCTGGAGGCAAGACTGGAAACAAAGGTGGTGAGGCAGCTGTCACTGCAATTGAGATGGCAAACCTCCTGAAGGCTCTCAGAAGTGAGGGCAAGGCAGCAGATGCCTGGTGATTGCTCACAATGGGTGCTGACTTGAGATGGCTTGTCCATGCGCTTTGCATGACAGCACTGCAAGTCGTCGAGAAAGTCAAGGCAGCCCAGCGAGTCCCTTGCCAGACAGGCTTCATTACACATACCTCTTCAGGGCAAGTTGCAGCCAGTATCAGCCTGATGGCTTGGCAGCATCTGATATCATGTGCGTGATTCTTGACGCAGCAGCTGCTTGGGCACAAGGTCAATTCAGCCCTTCAGAACACTGCCAATTGCAGCTGCGCATGCAATCATGCAACTGCTGTACATGCTCTGGTACGTAGCATGTATACATGCTTTCCCATGCCATCACATGTGAGGCAATGACATGCAAGTGTATTAATATTGCGCCACCAGTTTTGAAGAAGCTGGCAGCATAAGCAGGCTTTGTCTCAATTTTTTTGCCCACTTCTGCACCATCTTGCTGATGTCAGTGACGCTGATGAAGGATTTAAGGAGTCTGCAATTGGCTAAGAGTTCACGTGCTTACCCATGCAGAGCAAGGCAACCGTGTGCCGTACGTGACCCAGATTTGCTGAGCCATCAGCTATCTGCGCATGCCATGTGCTTAGCCACGCGTCAACATGTCACACTCACAGATGATTACGAGCCTTGCCCTCGACGTCCAGGTGGCATGCACAAAATTGCTGCGTCCGAGAAAAAGTGCAGAGAATCATCCGTAGTACGGCCACTTGGCTGATAGACACCAAATGCGTCAGCGTATTAGTCTGACTTGCTATCATCGCCCTTAATCATCGACCTCGCCACGGAGACGGCCACAGCCAAGGCGTGCAGCCGTTGGAACTGCATAAAAGCATCCAACAAACTGCAATATTCTAGGCTCTGTCTTGTCGCCGTCGTGACCAGCGCTCGCTCAGGCTAGGCATCGCTTTGCAAGCAGGTTGCTCGTGTGCATTCGCCTGTGACCTGTGTGGTGCCGAGGCCGCAGTGCTGTGCGTTCTGACGAAACCTGAGCCTCCTTGCCAAACTAAGTTAGCTTTTCTCCCACAGAATGAGGAGCTCCACCTTGCTTGCGGCTGTTGCGCTCTTCGCTGTCATAGGTGAGACGGCCTGCGCTGCAGTGCACGGCATTGCCCTAGCAAAGCGCTTGCCCGTGCTCTCTGCACCCACAGTCGTTTCAGCACGTTTCAGCGCGCAGCGCCGTCTTTCTCGCCTAGCCGCCTTCAAGTTGCCTTCTGTCGCTGCACTGTGCTGTCCAGTCACAGGAGACAATCTGCATTCTCTCTTTGCAGTCAGACGTATGCGTGTGACCTACCTGTTCTGTCTCTGCAGGCTGTGCCGTCTGTGAGCCACAGAGGCTGCAAGCTCATCGCAAGCTGCAGGACGCATCCGCCGCTGCTGCAGCTGGCGCTTCAGCAGCTGGAGCGTCCAGCGCTTCAGCAGCAGCTGCTGCAGATGCAGTCTGTACGTTTGCTCACGGCTGTCTCCTGCATGCGTCGACGCACTTGGCACCTCCGGATCCGCCAGCGCATCACCTCACGCGCACTGTCAGCCTCACCGTTGTGACAGCATGCCATGACTGGTGCATTCGCTGCATTTCCGCCATCAGCAGCGCTGTCTAGCAAGATTGTGCTTACCTGAATGTCTGCACAGCATCTATGCAGCTCAAACAGCATCCCTGAAGCTCAGACAGCATCGTCACAACCTGTGTTGTTCTGCAGCCAAGAAAGATGCCGCAGTTGCTGCACTCGGAAGTGCACAGTGTAGCATGCCTGCTTGCAGCTTCAGCAATGCTGTCAGCCTATTGACATAACGGTCTGTGCTGCAGCCAAGAGCGATGATCTCGTATCAAAGGACGTGGAGGTGCCAGTGAAGAAGGAGGAGTATGAGGTGCCTGATGTTAAGATTGTGTACAAGTCACCTCCCCCACCACCTCCCAAGTACTACGTCAAGGTGGACACACCAACGCCTACGCCTACACCAACTCCAGCACCCAAGGTGGCTGTCTCTGGCGCGCGTTATGTCGATGCTCCCACCCCTACTCCCAAGGCATGCTTTTTTTGGCCTGCTTTTGTAGTGAACTGCTAGCATTTTCCCCCGTCCGTCACAGGTTCTTAGGCTAGATCAAGCTCATGCTGCTATGTGCTTGCAGCAGTCACAGTTGTGCCTGTCATCTGTTGGCACAATTGTGACTGCACTTTGTGATGTGTACACTCTGAATGCTGTGCAATTCTCAGCTGTCAGTAGCTGTGAACTGCATACAGTTTGATCGGCTCAGTCCTGTGATGTCTGAGCTTGTGCAGAAATCATTTCTGTACCATGCCAAGGGCCCTTTCTCTATCCTCGCTGCAGTTTTTGCAACCCGCTCTGCAGCTTGACTGGCACTTCCAGCATTACACAAAGGACTGTACCATCACACATTAGAACAGGTTTTCACTGAATCATGTCATGTTGAGCAAGCATTGCTGCACTGCCTTGCAATAAGCTTAAGGCAGCAGTGTTTGCAGAGCCAAGCTTGTGCTGGCAGTTTTGATCGTCAATAGCGACTTGATGATGCATGCTGCATAAACTGACTGAACTGCGTGTGGGTTGCAGGTTGTGTATGTGGTTGACAGTCCTCCTCCACCTCCACCTAAGGTCTACTACGTAGAGGTAAACTTCCAACTGCCTGCCATATTGGTCCAAGTGCAAGCGCAACCTTTTGCATGCTCTGTGATGCATTCTGTGGTGTAGCAGCATATGCCTGATGCTACACACCTGTTTTGTGCTGAAGCAATGTGCTTGTGGCACAGCACTCAGCAGCTTGCGCTTGCACTTGGCTTTGCTGACTGCTAAACAGGATTTTGCTGAGCTCAGCTTTCTTGTGTGCATTTGCAGGTGCCAGCCCCTACACCACCACCAAAGAAGGTTGTCTACGTGCCACCTCCCACCAAGACACCTGCCCCCAAGGTGCAGGTTGTAGACATTCCAGTCAAGACCCCACCACCCACCAAGACACCTGCCCCCAAGGTGAAGGATGTAGCAGACGCTGCTGCAAGCGCTGCTGCTGCCGGCGGTGCATCAAAGACTGACACAGCTACAGCTGGAGGTGCTGCTGCTGCAGCAGCTGCTGCCGGAGGGTAGAGCTTATACAGGTGCGTCAGGCCTGCTCTGATGGCAAGTTGCACCGACTTGTATCAAAATTTGCGTGTATCCCCAAGCATGTGTATGCATTGCTGAGTACGAGTGTAGTCCACAGGCTGCAATCATCACTTGATCTTTACCAACTGCATCAGTCTTTGCAACCTTTTGCTACTGACTTTGGCTGCGTACATACATACCTGCCTTTGTTTGGCAGAGGTGATCTGTGTGTGTGTGTGCGCAAATGTGTAGCATTCAGAACGTCAAGTTGCACAGCTGTAGCAAGTAGAGCTCACACAGCTAACGAGGTGTTGCAAGCAGCTGTGTACACAGACCTGATGTGGTGTCAAACATGCACTGATTTTTGTGGCTGTTGTCGACAGGAATTTGATGATGTGGAGATCAAGAAGTGAAACAGTCATGTAGTAGACTTGTTGCCTTGTAGTTTGCAATCAGTTGAAGCAGCATCTGGCTGGCAGGTGCTTTGTAACAAGCAGATGCCCATCAGGTGTTTGCTTGTTGGTAAAGAGAAGCTCTTGTAATTATTAAAGCTATCTCTTGCCAGTTGGTGGGCAGCAACACGGTAAATTATGACTGTGCCATATGACTAGGCAGCATGACGTAGATGCAGCAGCTACCATGTCAGATGTGTGACAAGCGGCATGCTGCCTCAGAATGACACAACAGCCTTAGGCACTTTGATGTACATAGCCACGCTGTCAGCATCGGTCTGATATGTAATTCTTTGGTACAGGTCTTGTATGCGCCATCTGACTTTGATCTGTCACAATGCATGAGCTTGCATGATCACAATGCATGCTGAGAAACGTTGCAGCCCTTACCTTTCTTTGCAATAGGTTTTTGCTTGTGCTGCAATGCACTGCATGCTTTGCAAAAGATGCACCACGCTACTGCATTGCACCCTTGCTATATGTGAATTTGCCAGACTGCAGGTCGGCTTTGCATCCTGTACAGACCTGTTTTGTGTCTACCTGCCGACCACTCAGCAAGTGCATTGCAACATGCAGCGCGGAGTTCGTGACTGCACCTTCAGAAGTTGCGGTCAAAGTAAGTGCGATTTGAGAAGCTATGTCCCTGTACGTCACCATGTGCGAAGCCTGAAGGGGAAGAAGCCACTGCGGAAGTTGACGCTCCTAATTTGGCTGCCCGCGGACCCGCAGCCCAGGACGCGGAGCCACCTGTCGACCGCGACCTGCTGTATAAAGCGGGGCACAATGCCGGGCCTAGGCACAGATCTGCACATTTTACTTCCGCGAGATACATTAGTGTCAGGTGCGCTCACGAGACTTGCTCACAGAACTGCGTTCGCACAGTGACTGTCTCAGTGATCGAGCGCTTTGCCTTCTTGAAGCTTGTCCAGTGTTAGCTCGTTGCGCATCGTTGCTGCACTCTGCCTTGGCTTGTTGATAGCAAGCGTGCTCAATGGCGTCAGCCGCGTCCTCTGTGATCTAACTGACTGATTGCTTGCAGGTGAGTAACCGCGTCTTCGCCTTCTGTTTCTCGACACCTTCTTTGATCGGCTTTAGACGCCAAGCAGAATGAAGTTTGCGATTGCTGTCGCGCTGCTCGGTCTGCTGGCTGTGCTATCGCCAGTGGCAGATGCACGCAAGCTGATGCAGTCCGCGCCCACGGACGCAGACATCCTGAACTTTGCTCTGAACCTAGAGGTGAGCAAACGCTTTTCAAAGACTCCTGTAAACAGTTGTTACTGCTGCCGTGCCCAATTCTGCTGCTGCTGAGTACGTTTCACTGACGTGATCTTTATTGCTGCAGTGTTTGGAGGCTCAGTTCTACTCTTGTGCAGTCTATGGCCAGCCTCTGTCAGATGAACTCGCAGGCTATGGACCCCGCCCCGTTGGTTGCCAGCAGGCCAACTTTACCAATGACGACATCTACAGCATTGCAATGGATGTAGCAAACAACGAGATTGCACACGTGCGTTACCTCAGAACAGCCCTGGGCAACTCATCAGTTCAGTGCCCTCTGGTCAACATCGGTGATGCCTTCTCAGCAGCAGCCAATGCAGCTCTTGGAACCACCCTGTCTCCTCCGTTTGTTCCCTACGTCAACGACCTGTACTTCCTGACTGGTGCCTTCATCTTTGAGGACCTAGGTGTGACTGCTTACGAGGGTGCCTTGGGCGGTATCCAGAGCCTTGACATCAAGCTTGCTGCAGCTGGTAAGCACAGTGATGTTGTGTTTTGACCAAAAACTGTGTATCACCCAGCACTATTGCCTGCAATGTCGTTTGCATCCTGCTCAAACTTGCAGTCTTGAAACTGCAGACTTGGCGCAAATCGCGCATGCCTGTCCTTGCTTGATTGCACAGCCTTGCATCAATGCTGTCCTTGTTATCACCGCAATGTGATGCACTGTAGTGCACTGTTGTTTCTGCTTGCTGGCATTGCCTGGCCCTGTGCATCTTGACATTCACTGCAATCTTCAGTACTGCCAGGTCTTATTTACTCAGCACTAACGTCTTGCAATATGGTGCTGACTTTGCTGTTATGTCTTGCAGGTATCCTTGCCACTGAGGCTTACCACGCCGGCTACATCCGCACAGCACTCATCCAGAACGGTGATGGCATCACTCCCTACGGTGCCAACGTCACCACCATCATCAACGCCATCTCCGCAGCCCGTGACAGCCTTGACGGCAGCTCAACCAGTGACGATGTGGGTATCTTTGACGCTACCACTGGCGATTACATCCTGGCCCCTGTTGACAGCAACGCCCTGGTGTTCTCAAGAACAGCATCTCAGGTTCTGGCTGTTGCCTATTTGAACGCCTCTGGTGCAGCTGGCGGTTTCTTCCCCAACGGTGTGAATGGCAACATCCAGTACACTAGCAGCAGCTAGATTGCCTGGCTGTAGTATAGCAACTTTGTCCCTTTCAGCGTTTTGTAGGCAAACTACTTTCCTGGCTATGACAGCAGCTAGTATGGCAGGCAAACTTTGACCCTGGTAGCATGTTGTAGGCAATTTGATTGATCACTTGTACAGCTTGTTTGACAGCGTCTGACATTGTGTACTATACGACTTTCCAGCAGCACACTTTTATTGATTTGCTTATGGCCTGCCCTCTATCTTTTTGGGCTTCTGTTGCCAATGAAGTGATATACGAAGTACAATTTGGTTTGACTTGCTAGATTTCAAGGTGTTGTTATCACAAATTTCCTGTAAATAATGCTGATCTATGTCACTTCTGCTGGCCCTTGGTGCGCTTCATGCATTTGCATGTTGTACATTCAGCTGCACAACTTGAAGCTCTGGTGCAACAGTCTTTGGTGGAATGACAGGCTCATCACTGTCAAGCTTGAGTTGGCTCTGGCATGTTCTGCAAATCCAAGTCTCTGCAGCAGTTCTGACCGTGGCCTGCACTTTGGGGCATGTTCTACAGCTGCTTTGAGTTGACTGCAAACGTCTTGACTCAGTCTGCCACTCTGCAACCTGGCAATGCACATGTACATGTACATGCATGATTGTCTCCCTTGACTGGACATCATTGCAAGCACAGACCTGTCGAGTGCTGAGGCTCAGGCTGGATAACCATTGTAGCCACAGCCACCCTGATACAAATTATGCCAAGCCCATCAAGTAATGCAAGCCTGTGCTTGCACTCAATCCTTTGCTTCCTGCAAGTTTAAGTAACGACATAGACGGGACACGTGCGGGGTGCTGCGGGTCACGGTCAGTCTAGCCGTTATTTTTGGGACGCTGAGCCCGCAACTCATCTCCACCCCATAGCATGCAAGCAGAGGCTTCTGGTGGCGCCCATGTGACTATAGCTTTATGACTTTCAGACAGCTCCTCTGCAAAACTCCGGCGGTTTTGGACGACCATCCACCCATTCCAGAAAAAGTTGCAGGATGTTTATTGCGGCATTTACGTCTCGGTTCCACAACGTACGAGG
>BDIU01000582.1:0-19510 GCA_002118135.1 Trebouxia sp. TZW2008
TGCATGTCATTGTTGCATATGATTGACTGCACGGCACTCTATTGCACTGCTCAAGTGGCCTACCAGCAGTTTTGGATAGTATTCTAAGGCCAGACAGTGCTCAAACAATTCTGTAGAATATATTCTATCATGAGCCTTGCCTGCAGAATAATACTCTGCAGCAAGCGCCCGGTTTTGGATACTATCCTTCCAAGCGGATATCATTCTACAAACACGAAAATATCGTGTTTGGTGCCTAGAATATATTCTAGTCTCGTCCCTAAGCTAGCACACACTACTCTGCACACAAAAGCTGCGGCCTGTGGAGTGTAGACCTTGTGTTTGCGCATGTTTCCATCAGGTCTCTGCTGACTAGATTTTGCGAACAAAAACATCATTTGGTATGTGCTGCTGTCAACACTAAGCCATGCCATTCAGTCCCAGAGTGACATCAGTGTTGCCTTTGCTCTCTGCTGCTGAGGGAGCCTGCATGCAAAGCTTCATCATGTCACTCTTGACAGCATGGTTTTCTTGTGCCAGAGTGACCAGGAAGTGATATTGCAAGACCTCAGCGTCCATGACAGAGTCACTCCCTTGGAACGTCTCAGGCTTCAGGTGGCAGTCCTGCAAGATAAATCACCATCACTGCTGCTGGAAGAGGCAAGCTTGCAAATTGCTTGGAATGCACGCATGCAACCAACCAAGTCATTTGTGAATGGCTGTAGAGTTGGTGATGGCGTTGGTCAGCATTTGTGCTCAAATGCATGCACTCTGATGCAGCATGCACTGTTATCTGAGTCATTGACTTGCTGCGTCACCTGTTTACCAAATTGCACTCGCTTGGGTGTTTTGTTGCTTACTACAACTTGCCTGTGCACATGAATGTTCATCACTTGCTAATCACACTCAACTTGGGTAGGTTATTTCTTTGTACCATCGAACACGGACCAAACAGGCTGATTCATTCTTGATCTATGACAATCAGCTGAAAAGAACATTTGGCCCAGATGAAGCCCGCTACCGCACCCTGTAGCAAGACTGGGAGATACATCAGAGAACTCAGCAGCAGGTAAGGCTTCCTTTTGCAGGTTGGGGGCATTGCTTGGCACTTGACGAGGCATACCTGCTGCCCACAGCCATTTGTAAATACTGGATGGCGTGCTTACAGTGACTCGCTACAGAAGCCTATATATATATATATTTTCGCATTACTCTGGCAGGCTCGGGTCTCTACCGTTTTTGACCCTTATTGCAGTTCTAGTGTCTTGGCACATGCAGCTGTGCTTGTGATTAGGAACGTCAGATATCTTCATTTACTGTCGAGACTGCCGCCCAATGTCTGGGGGAGGGAATGGAGCTCAGCATCAATGAGGCTTCCAAATCAATTTGTCTGGCTTTTCAAAAGTGAAAAGTTAACGAACATTTACAAGGGGATTTGAGAGCTTGGCGATCCTGTGTCTGATTCCAATGTCTCATAGCTTGGTCATTCAGGTTCTGTCGACAGCACTTTCTCTGTAATAGGCTATTTTGTGAGGACAGAGTTACGTATACATGTGTTAGGTCTGTCATTTTCATCTGATACATATGCTCGATGTTCTGGACGTTTGCACCCCGCAGCTCGTCAGACTGTATGATATTGGTGGGATCTGCAGCTTGCAATTGTTTGCTTGACGTCTTTTCTTCAGCCTCAGCGATCCATTCTCCATGGCGTGGAGCCTGTCATTTGTGGCTGTTGGCATGCAAATTAGCCTGCATATGTATGAGTGCCCACCGCCAAGGCCGTAACGCCGCGATAAGAGGCCACTCTTGTTACAGCAGGTCTACCACAACATGTTGCAGCGTTGAACACTTTGTGCTAGCAGGGCGTAGCCAACCAGCGTTGACATCAGAGGGTACGGCATTATAGCACGCATTTGAGGTGCATTTGCTGGTGTTAAGCGTGTGTTGGATGCTTGACACCATCACTTTGAGCCCACACTAGCGTTCGTTACATATCGGAAGCAATCCAATCTGTTTGCGTGATGAAGACACTTTGTATTGGATCGAAGAATGCTTGTTGTCATGTCTCAAAAGTCTCAAAAGGCTCAAGTCCCGCAGTTAGGCCAAACAGTAACAGCCTGCGACATGTCACCCGTCAGACCCACAAGATCCCCCGGGGTTGTCGTGTGGTCACCGCTGCTCGTTCCCAGAATTTTGCATACCTCAACCTGAAGGGCGGTCAGCGTTCTTCAAGCTCAACCACCAACCGAGTACGTGATCTACAGAGTGCCAGCAACTGCAAACGCTTGAGAAGGGCTAACGTCTGACGCGTTTGTGCTGCTGTAGCCAACTACAAAGGTCGTCCCAGAACTTTCCAACTTGCTGCCTTTCCTTTCCGCATGGGGTGCGTTGATGCTGTCCGAGGGAGCTGGCCTTCCTGAGTGGCTTGTGGTAGGTTGCAGCTCGTCCCTGCTAAGCTGCTGCAAAAAGAATTGCAACCTGTCGCTTTCTTTGCATGCTTGCAGAAGCTGTCACAGCTGCTACATGCAAGCAGAAAGCATAGGCAGGCTTAGGCAGGCTACAGCTTGCTTGCATGTATGCAAGTTTCGGCAAACAGCAGCCACCTGACTTGACTATATTGCACTGAATGCAGCTGCTCAACTTGACTTGGGGTGCGGGGGCTAGTGTGGCTGCTGGCATTGTCTTGGAGAAATACAAGCTAGAAAGCAAGCCCATTCAGGTGAGCTGTCGTAAGTTGGTCTGCTTTGCTCTGGCAGCAGCTGCAAATGTGTAGCTGCTATCATCTCAAGTGTCTTAGTGCTGCATGTCTGATTGCTCGCACAAGACAGGCATGTAACATGTGCATTCTATTCCTCCTTGTATGACACATGTCCCCTCCAGCGAGTTGCGGCTGTGCTGAGATTGACAAGGACTGTTGCTGATTGATCAACGTGCTTTACAGATGCGGCTTCACCATGCACCCATGGGAGTGCGAAGGGGCGGCAAGCTGCCTTTGAAGGACCTGGTCAAAGCTGCAGACAGCAGCGTTGAGGGCCTCAAGCAGCTGCTGAAACAGGAGTGGGAGGTTCCAGAAGAGACAGATGTAGCAGTCTACGGTGTTGATGGCGACGGTGGTGAATTTGAGTTCACTCCCATGGTGGCTCATGATCTGACAGGCACACTGTCAGGTGCTCAGGCAGTCCTTCTGCGTGTCATGCCTGTTCAGCACCTGGCGGCTGGGAATGCTTTCACAGCACATCATGCTTCAGTCAACGGGCACACAGCACACCCTGTAGCCAGTGGCCAGTCCTAACTTTATAAGGCTCTCACAGGCATGCAGCAGAAAACTCGTTGCATTTGCTGCTTGGACTCCAGGACGCAGATATGGCAACTGCAACCGCCTCTGTATAACAGGAGGCAGCGTAGCATACAGGTTTACTGATACGCTGCCCTACTGCCATGAATCGGGACATGCACACATGGGTTGACAGGACCCAGCATCATTTCTGGAGCATTACGATTTTCCTTCTGCAAATTGCTCTTTGGTTTTGATTTAGGACATGTGCACCAATCTGCTGGTCAAGGCAGCTTTCTACGTATCACACCTGTCATGCAGCCTTTGTTTCATGCTTTAAAAGGCAGTTTTTTACATGTCAGGACCAGCTGTGAGTGTGATTTTCAGCTTGCTTAGCATCCATTTTGACATGACGGGATGCAACTTGGGTATTGCTGAAATGGTGTCATGAATTGCTGAATATAGTGCTAGGATTGTGCGCTGACTTGGCTGCATTGTTTGATGAGATCAGTGATGAGTAGATTGAACCCTGTTGCTGCCAATCTTCCTTTGCAAGTCTATTGCTTGGCAAGTGTGCAAATCCTGATCGCTTAACTGGAACGCTGATGGAGGCATGGGCTTCTGCGACACCATACATGAAATAGGGGATGTGCCACTCAAGACACGGCCCAGCCTGCAAATGGTGGTCAGCTGAGTGGTATGATTGAGAGCATATTGCGATCTGCTGCTTGCTTGCTGTGGGGAGTACCCTCAACATGGCCTCAACATGCTGTCTTCAATAGCTGCAATGATGCCCCAGACTACAGACTATCTGATTGCTGAACGCTGCTCTACGCACGCTGTCACAGTCTGCACAGTCGGCCCTACTCGCCCTGCTGCAGCAGAACCCTACCCGCTCTGTCAGGGTGCTGAAGACGCGGCCTTTATAACGTCGAGGCTCGAAACGCTACACAGCCTCCGCACCTCTTGCCGGCTGCTCCTCAAGCATGCAGTTACGAAAAAATCCTTTGAGATCCCGCGTACCAGCATGTACAAGGGAGCATCCAAAACATTGCAAGACTGCCTGCCAGCAGGTCATGCCATACTGGCGCGTGTATGCGGGAGATTTTTGGCTCCCGCAAAGCTCGTCATCGCGCGCTTGTACGGACGCACCAGGCTAGCCAAATAGTCCACCAGAATACAGTTGATTTGGAAGTGACCTCGAGACTGTCGCTACCTTCCAGCTTCTGGAGGCATCCTCTTCACCCCTTGATAAAGCACCCACCAGGTCAGACTAGACCTGTGTCAAACTGATGCTGCATTGCGCATCACTGCGACTTGAACTGATCTCACGTGCTGCTGCAGGGGTACAGAAGTGAGCCGACACTGCTCGTGCAGCAGTCGCTGTTGACCCCGCTGGTGGGGTTTGTACGCCAGTGGCCTTGCCGCAACAAGGTGGTCAAAGTCGAAACCTGCTTGAACATACTTAGCAGGGTCGCCCCAACAGTGCTGACCAGGCCTACATTGGTCAGGGAGGCACTGGTGTCCTGTCAGTCAAGATGCAGCGTGAGGTGAGTGTAGTGCGCTTGTCAACAAATGCAAATAATGCAACTGCCTGTTTTGACTCATCCGTCCTTTTTAGATGCAGATAGATCTCGAGCTCACGGCAGGCATTGCTATGTCAGGTATGTCAGTGACAGAAGCAAGACCCATTGTTCAAGCAGCTGTCTGAGTTTGGCGGCTGAACAATGTGTCATTGGTTCATGCAGGTTTGCTTTGAGGGGACTTTCTCAGCTCAGCTTGGTGTAGGACTTTATGGGGCAAAACATGTGGTTGTAGCAGTCAGAGCCTGCAAGGACAGGCCCAACAGGCAGCAACAATCATCAAACAGGGGCTTGGAAGCTGCAGGATGCAGCATGCATGAGCTCTCAAAGCAACAAGCTTGAGGGAAATGTACCATGCAGGCCGTCAAACAGTGGCGGCCACCATACTGACAGGTCTCTTGCCAATGCAAGAGGCCGTTTTTAGGACTTGCTGCATGTTGCAGTGGGCCCGCCCAGGTTCTTCACGTGCCTGGTAGCCCCAGGCTCAGACAAAACAGTCTGGGCCAAGTTTTGCCAGCAGCAGCTTGGCAGCAGCAAGCTGCAGCGCTGCCCCTTGAAGGGGCAGTGTGGTGGCGTGCCACAGCAATCATCCTACACAGCCTTTGCCGCCTCTACGGGGCTTCCTAGGATGATACCTGACCATACTGAGTTTCCTTTGCCCCGCCCCTGCTCCTATGGTGCAAGGGTGCTTGTGGCATGAAGCGTCCAGGTGTGTACCCTATGCCTGTTTGTGTGCTGCATGTAAGCTGCCTTTTGCATGATTTCACAGCAATCTATTTGTCAAAGCAATTACATCCACTGCTAGCGCTGCGACTGCCCATTTATTGCATTGTGTTGCATTAGGTGGAGCAATTGAACAGTTAGCTGTCTCCTAAGCAATGCAGCCGCCTTACATCTTCAGCACTACTGGACGTGCCTTCTCCTTTTTAGTTATCATGAGCATGTTGCATCTTTCTTGTTCCTTCTGCAACGTCTCATGTCTTAACCAGCTATACCATGCAGGGTCTGTGGTGAATGGGACGATACGCAAGGTCGTCCCACCGTTCCCTCCATCTCTCCACTGTCGTCAGTCATTGTTTCATATCCTCATCTTTTCTCATTCTTCATACTCCCCTTTTGAGGTCAGTGGCCAGGAGGGCCTGATTGGCATAAAGAGTGTTAGACACTGCAGAGTGAAGGCACCCTGTTGCTATGGAGATGTATGCAGCATTGGCTGATGCAGCTCATGGATTGCCAGTTTGCTAGCTTTTGGCAGTTTAGTGCCATTGTGCAAGAATTGGTCTGGATGTGTTGTACAGTGCAGTGATGTTTAGGCACATTTGCACGTGCAACATGCGGAACACAGGCTGTTGCTATTGTGGCATTCAGCAGGAATGATCATTGCAGTGCAGATGTGAACAGTTGTTGAGATGCTAGACGATATACATCGAACACAGACTTTGAACGATTTACTCTACAGCCCGTTACTCTACAGCCCGCTCGATGATGAACGATGTTGCTTGGCTTTGCTTGTTACTACTGTTGAGTGATGTACACTGCAGCAATGACCGCATTGCCATGCTCAGGTCCTTCAAGCGCACTCACAAACGTCAAGAGCATCCCTTCTGAAGCACAAATGCATGCTACAAAAGCGCAGCAGCATCAAGACCTCATATGACAACGAAGTACACGTATTGCAACCACACCAAGCAATCCAGCAGTAGTTAAAGGCAGCACACAGCCACAAGAGCGTGTGTGCATGTTGGTCGCAGCACAGGCACTGGTGATTTTGCACATGCATATGCTCCATGCAGTAGTTACTGAGCGGTCAAACAGCATCTGTATTGTTAGTAGCTGCAAGTCATTCGTTTCAATTGGCTGTTGCAATCACCTGTCGCAATCAGCTATTGCAATCCAGCCGTTGCAATCAGCTGCTAGCTACCAGTCAATTAAGTAACAAAGTCAATCAACACCAAGCTGCACAAAGGGTGACACACAGGCTGTGTTGTTGCACAAGTATTCGCCATCAAGGTCAGGGCCGCCCACAGGACCCACATGAACACAATGGTCACCTGGGAAATTGGTAGCCATCAGGTGATGCAGCCACTTGCATTGCTTGCATTCGCCTTGAAAAGCTGATTCTGCACAGGATTTTGAAGGCAGCCGCTGCATGTACTGAAGGCAATCTGCCACATCATTGAATTGCGTGTTGCGACCAGTGCATGACTGTTGCACAATGCGGCATATGTCAATGTCACTGGAAATGCCAGTTGAGAGCCAGAAAATCAACTCAGGAGCAAAGTCTAGTTCCTGCAACCCACAGTGTCAATCAGTTTCCGTCAGAAGACTAGTAAGTGTGCAATGCAGCTTCACTTTTAGAGTAGTGTGCAAGCACCGGAATATGCACTGCACTGCAGATCCTTCAGTCATGATATGCCAGTCTTCCAGGCATATGCATCGCAATGCAATCCAGAATGACATTCAGCAAGTATTATAGGGTAGAGTGACGTACTATGTGTTGCATTTGCACACTGCAAGGTGCAAAGGTGGCATTGAGAGTTATAGGCTGGTTTGCAAGAGAGATTTGGTTGGCAGTCTCCAGGAAGAAGGTGGCATTGACGAAAAAGGTGACCTGCACTGGCACAAAACTTTGGCATGATGTCAAACTGGCAGAGCTTGCTTTTGGTCGCAGCAGCTTACTGGTCAGCCCTATGCTGTGCATGCACTCTCGTTAGGTGTGATGTCTCCTGAACAGCAGCACTAGCAACTTACTTGTATCGATTCCGGCTGGACCAAGACCTCCGCCGGGTCTATGCTGTAGGAGTCGATCACTACAGTACCGCCGGTGAAAGCACTGTCCAGGATCAGGGCATATTCGGCAATGCTCTCCACGCCTGTCCAAGTGCCCGTATCTGGTACGTAAAGTACCGCGTCTGGCGCAGTCACCTCGTGTATAATTGCTACATAGTCGGAGGTGTTAAGGCCTTCTTGTGCAGCCTCCAAGAATGACTGCACGACCTGTGGTCGCTCGGCATCAACTTGTGCGCATTGAGCGTCGACGCTTGCTGCATTCGTCGACACTATGCAGAACGCAAGTGCGCCACAATACAACGCCCAGCCAGCGCGACCCATCACTTGACTGTTCCCGGCAGGGCTCAAGTGCAAACGATGTCACGTTGTGAATTTGAGTGCCTTGTATAGTCGTCTGCTGCCGCCGAAGCTGTTTGGGAGACGTCTGTTTTGCATTGGTTGGCTCTATCTTAGTCGAGACGACTTGCGCGGGAGCTGCAGACAGCTACAGGTTTCCGGATGCCCCTCGAGTTTTCGCGTAAAGTCTTGCGTGAACTCCCCGGGGAACCCCCCCCCCCCACGTGCCTTACAGGAGCGGACCAGCAAAAGCAAAATGCGCTTGGAGTCTTGGTCAAATAGACAAGCAAAGAAAATTCCACGCCGTTAGAATCACAAGTACCAGACATGCGTCAGACATATTGGGGCTACTGCCGCATCCATACATGGCAAGCAACTGCTAATGATTGCGGGATCCACTGAGTGTGTGGCATTTGTTTGCCACAATGAACATTGAACAATACTCTGCAAGCACTGGTACTTTGGCACAACCTGGAGCTGACGGCCGTGTCAGAAGTTTAAAAGGAAACAATGAATCAACAGTGCTTATAGGCTTCACAATCAGCAGCACAGCACGCCATCGAGAGCTGCATTGCAAACTGTGTCCACGTGAAAGCCTAAAGCTCAGAATTGGCTCAGTGATATTACAGATGATGCCGCCTATGGCAACACAAAGAACGCAGTCTCAAGCAATGCAGACCAGGACATGAAATATTCAGCTGAGTGAAACCCAATGCCAAAATTCACATCTGATATTAGCTCAACACAGCTCTCCGGCAGGTGCATTCAGCCTAAAAAGCAAGTTGGCCGTACAGCGAAAACTGCAAAGAACAAGCCCATATTGTACACAGCCCACAAGGACCTAGAGACTTATTGGAAAAGCTGCACATTACAGATACCGACCAAAAACGCTATCCTGGCAATCGCCAGCTGTGCCGTGAAAGCTATCCGCCCAAGAACAGACGCTGACGCCTCACAATATCTTTCCTGCAGACTGGACATCGCTGCAATCTGCGGCTGCATCTTCTGCACATGCATGCATGCCCGCATGGAATGGCAACGACCTGCATGATGCACACAGCGAGTATGAGCTTGTTACAAAGCATGCATGGGATGAATTGAGCATTGCTAGCTAGACAACAAGGCGTTACTTCCTCACACTGTTCATGAATTGGCTGAATTGCATGCAGCTTGACCATGCAGCAATCCCTCTGGCAGTGTGCTGGAATGATGGAAGTGCCCAAGGGCATCTGTCAGCTCCATATGCACAAGGCCAAAATGGGTACACCTTGCAATGCTATGAAGGCAATACAAAGCTCACGTTTGCCTTCAAACGTCAGGCCAGCAGTAAGACTGAAGCAGGCAGCAAGATGTGGATTGGTAGCTAGGGGTTCACAGTATATTCCGAGTGATTGCAGTACAACATACGCTCAACTGCCAGCATCAGACAGATCACAAAGCAAGATGCACAATGCAGTGTTGTGCTGACCTGAACAGGCCTGTTCATGCAGACATTGCATTCAGCTCCTCGCAACAGACCGGCTGTGGGATCTTCTTCATTGCCTTGTGACTCGATCACTATGTCCTGCAAAAAACAACACACAAATGATGAACAAAGCAAGAGCCTGCTCTGCCAGATGATCATCACATGATATTACATTAATAGCAATATTGCACTTGAAAGTCAGGGCAAGCAAACATTTCAGCCAAACGCAAGCTCTGCTGACAGGTTCACGCCTGAAAAGCTCAACGCACAAGCTCCCGCTGGCCTTGATGTACACTGCTCAAATACCGACGTGAAGGCAATGGAGGCTTTCCCACATTGTCTACAGGCTCTTCAACCAAAGAGAACATTCGACAACACGTCCTGTCAATTGAGCATGCAGTGTTGCTACATGAGCCGCAATGCAAAAATGGGCAGACACAGTGCAACGAGATACAGCATGTACACATGCAGTACCTTCTTCAGGTCGTCTGGGCCAGCATCCTCTTGAGCATTTTCTCCATGCTCAGGACATGACTCATGGACAGACACGTCATCCTGTACATCCTGCACACACAATAGCGTTTGAGTATGTGAGGTGACAGGAGGCAAGTCACACATAGACATGTCATCATGTACATCCTGCACATGCAGCTTCAGGATATACATGGCGGCAGGACGCAATTTGCATGCAGGCATGTCATCGCGTGTATCCTGCTCTTACAACGATTCCAGAATAGATGTGGTGATAGCACAGACTTATGGCCAGACACTTCATTCTGTGCATCCTACAGATACAACACCATCACCGTCATGATCGTTACATGCTCACTGATGGGTTTCCATAAGCCTGCTAGGTGTTTGTTGATGTCCCATGACGTAGTTTGTGAACAATCTACGCCTCAGCAAATATGTTGACTTGAGAAGATTTGAAGCTGTCTGTAAGTGAGCCTGTTCTGAGTTGTGCTGCATCAGGTGTCCTGCTATCTATACATGTCGTGGGAGCTGAGCCTGACAGCACATGCTTATCTAAGGGTGAGCTTGGTGATGCTGATAGGCTACCTTGCATGCAAGGACTGACATAATGCACTCTAGGTAGCACAGCTGCTATGTCATGTTGAGGTGCTGAGACATCACGTGATGTTTGAACACCTACAACAAAGAATGGCAACTGCGCTACGTAGAGCATGCTTATGACAGGCCAAGCGTCTGCTGTTACAGTACACAGGAACATAGCAGTGCATGGCTTAGCGCCTGTATCATGGCAAAAGCCAGAAACAACAACAAACACAAAAGCAAGACAGATCTATGCTGTCAGGCACCATCATAAGAGTCTCTGTGGCCTTGCCAGCATGCACAGCAATCAGCAGAACATGCTCTATATAGCACAGCTCCCATGTGATACTGGGGTGCTGAGACATCAGTTGATGCTTGAAGACGCAAAGTATCACATGTGAGCTGCGCCCCGCAGAGCATGCTTATGCCAGGCCAAGCTTCTGCTGTGACACTGGAACGCAGGGCTGCATGGCTTTGTCCTCGTACTATGGCAACCATCAAGGCAACAATCTGAGCTGTCAGGCAACGACACAAGAGCCTCTGTGGCGTTGCCAACATGCAAAGCACTCAGCAAATATGCTCTATGTAGCACAGCTGCCATGTCATGTTGAGGTGCTGAGACGTCACTTGATGCTTAAACATGGCACGCGAACTGCGCAACACAGAGCATGCTTTTGCTAGACCAAGCTTCTGCTGTGACACTGGAACCTAGAGCTGCATGGCTTTGTCCTTGTACTATGGCAGCCATCAAGGCAACAACAAACGCAAAGGCAAGACAGATCTAAGCTGTCAGGCAATGGCACAAGAGTCTCTGTGGCCTTGCCAACATGCAAAGCACTCAGCAAATATGCTCTATGTAGCACAGCTGACATGTCATGTTGAGGTGCTGAGACATCAGTTGATGCTTAAACAGCTGCAACATGGCATGCGAATTGCGCCACACAGAGCATGATTATGCCAGGCCAAGCTTCTGGTGTGACACAGGAATGTAGGGCTGCATGGCTTTGCCCTCATGTCATGATAAAACCCAGAAACAAAGGCAGGACAGGTCTATGCTGTTGGACATCAACATGAGAGCCTCTTTGGCCTTGCCAGCAGGCACAGCAATCAGCAGATCATGCCCTATGTAGCACAGCTCCCATGTCATGTTGAGGTGCTGCTTGAACACCTACAACATGGCGTGGAGACTGCGCCACATATAGCATGCTTATACCAGGCCAAGCTGATGCTGTGACACAGAAACATAGGATTGCATGGCTCAGCCCTTGTGTCATGCATAAAGCCAACAAACCGTGGCACAGCCACGTTTACGCTGTCATGCTTCACGTGACAGCCGCTGTGAGCAGAAGCAGCCTGAGATCAGTGCAACAATATCAAGTACTCAGAATGAGCCTGGCAGAAAGGACTTGAGGCACAAACCCGCACCCCTAGCGCATGCAGATGGTAGGTGCATGAACTGACAGCATATTTTGATACAAAGCATAGGTGACGGCTGCAGCCAGGTTGTAGCATTACCTGGACATGTGCCTGTTGTGGCAATGCTGCTGGCAAGCTGCGGTCATTGTTGACAGCATCAGCAACGGCTTGAATGCGCCGCATCTCTTCGTTAGTATCAGCTTCATCCTCGCTGTCGCTTGCACCCACCTGTACAGGGAACAGCAAGATCAGGAAAAACTCGATTTTCTAGAGCTGAAGTTCTCAAACAAATCTGCTTTTGCAGAGCTGGCTTGTTGTGCCGACTTCATCCTTGCTGTTACCTGCACCAAACTATATAAGGAACAGCAGCATTGGAGACACACAAGTTTCCCAAGCTGGCGTTGACAGTCAAGCTGCCGAGGCAAATGAAGTCCTGGCTGCCGATTGCATTATTTTGCATGTGTGAGAATGTTAGCAAAGGGAGACAAGGTTGATTATGCAAACCTGGCATTTGGTTCTGGCTTCATTTCTTAGAGAATGATGCTGACACAAAATGCCAGCTGTGTCAAATTAGCTTTGTCTGATCTTGCTGTCACTTGGCGCCAACCTGTATGTGGCCAAGAACAGCAATATCTGACAAAGCTGATTTTGCAAAGCTGGCAGTTCGTGTCAGCTTCATCCGCGCTGTGACTTGCGCGAACCTGCATGTGGCCAAAACAAAGCAAGATCTGGCAGCATTACAGGGCTGCTGTGGTTATGATGGTGTACTTCACAGTACGTGCCAAGGCACCTGAAAAGCAGCAATGGTAACACACTCTGTGCATAGGCAAAAGCGCAGGTGCGAACAGAAATTCCTGGCTGAGCAGACAGTCTCATTCTGTTAAGCAGCTTGCTCAAGACCCGTTGCCCAATGGCAGCTGGTCCGAACTGCTACCTCTGCTGCATCATAAACCCAAATACAGAATGTTTATTGTGCACAAGGGGACATTCTGATCTTGGCAAAACCCCAGGGGACTTGGCATATTGGGCCAGCTACTGTCTGGCATGCTACAAAAAATAGGCGCAAGGAGATCACTCCACGGGGCCATGCACAAGCGGAGCATGCAAGACCATGTTGCCGTCACGATCATTACAGTGTGGAGGTGACGTTTTGATCTTGTGCATCTGCATGGGCGAGCAGCCTGAAGCCAGGGCGCCGAGTCTTTAGCAGGATGCCGGTTGCAACAGGCACCACACACACATACAATTTACGGTTGTTGCTTGTTTTCCTTGTTGCTGGTTCTGTTTGATGTTGTGTTTATAAAAAGGTGATGCTTACATCCTGTGCATCATCATGGGCGTGAATAAAACACATGCCTAGATCACTTTTGAGGGCAGAAGCCACAAGCAGAAACTGTTTGAGGGCAGGGCGTAGGCGCAACACTCAGGTCTTGTGCCTCATGACAGGCGTAGTTCATGCAGAAGTCTATGCCTTGGTGTATACAAGGCGCTTACATCTTGTGCATTGTCATGGGCAGGCTGCCTGGAGCTAGGGCGGCGAGTCTCCAGCTGGACGCCATCGGCAACAGGCATGACCCGCATGGTCATCTTTGATGTTGCTGTTTTTGTTTGTCACTGTCTTTCGTTTCTACTGTTGTTGTGATGGGCATTATGATGTAGAGATGGCACTTACATCTTGGGCATCGTCCTGGGCAGGCTGCCTGGAGCCAGGACGGCGGGTCTCCAGCTGGATGCCATTGGCAACAGGCACCACAAAGGACTGTGCCTCTACCTCCTCTTCTTCCTGATCTTGCCTGTCAGGGATCAAGACGCCCCCACCCACAGCCTCTGCATGCCATTTGCCATCCTCAAACAACAAACGATGGTGGAGCATCAAGCTGGGAAATTGCACAACCCCGTTTAATTGAAAATTGTGCCACACACCAAGAGAGATATGCCATGCTGCAGTCAAAAAGGGGTAACAGAGCCACAAGAACAAATTTTTCCCAGTGCCTCTAGTCTTGTTACGAAGCTCTTGAGAAGGTCTGAGAGCTTGTATATTACATGGTGTGAGGTTGGACTTGCACATAACAAAAGCTCTCAGCCGTCTGGAGCATATTGGCAACTTGACCACGGCCTCAAATAGGGACTTGGTAAACGACTTCATTCAGTTGCGATACAATGACATACACACAGAATTGTGTGTCTATCTAACTTTTGTCAAGACTGTTTGCACTGCAGGTTGTATCGCGAGCATCTGGCATCAATTTCAAGAGACAGGTGGGCAGAAAGGAAGCAGCAGAAATAGTGATGGGGCTGCAGATTACCTGATTCTATTGGAACATCTTCGTCAGAATCATATCTGCTGGTGTCTTCAGACCCAACACTGCCCTGATCATCCTGGTCAATGCGCAGAATAAGCGGCTCTCCCAACCCTTCGTCTTCATCGTCTTCCTCTGCAGTTCATCAAAGCACACTTTCAAGCTTGCAAACCATGTCTTGGAAACAGCTTTGACATTGCACCAACTGACCATTTACACATGCTATATATTGGCATAATTTAGGTGCAGCAGGTAAGTATGATGCCAACTCTGGATAAGAACAGCTGAATAGCTGAGCAAGTTGAGACTGCATTTGGAGAAAGCTGGCTGAATGCAGCTGAGGACGCCTCCAGTCATGCCATGCCAGATGGCTGTGCATGCTGCACAATCCTCCCCAGTACAATTACAACTCATCAGCTTCATTGCCAGGGTACTGGTGCCAACAAACTTGCATGAGCATAGGGTTGAATAATCATGTATGGCAGGCGAATAATCATGTATGGCAGGCAAACAGTTACCTGCCGCTGCATGCAGTGCCACAAAGAAGAGCAGTACCTGCACGCCGCTCAGCTATGTAGTGCACAACACGCGCTGCCACGAGCACCAGGGTAGTGACCAGGACACAGCTGCCAAAGATGATGAGGGAGGTAGCCCACTGAGGCAGACCCCCACCCCCTTCCCCAAGCTACACCACATGACAACCATTGCTTACTCGTTGGCAACAACAGCACTCAGTTACGCTACACAACCTAGCACAAATGCTTGGAGTGCATGGGCAAATGCAGTATGAGTGCATCACCAGTCACATGTGTAGGTAGGAGAGTTGCTGGTGATCAAAGACAAGCACCATAAAGCAGACACAAAGATAGGGGACTAAACAGACTGCTGCAGTCGGGGCGTCCTCAGCCATCCAGAAACTTGCACGTCACGCATGCATGTAGAATTGGCTGCCAGTGCACAAGAGGATGACCTCACAACCCAAAGAGGAACAGGGGACTGCATCCCATACACAAGCGACATGAATGGAACACATGGGTAAGGAGACAACCAGGCTGCTGCATTCAAGGCGGCCTAAGAACACATACTAGCTGCTTGTCAATCACAAGTACCCCAAAGCACGCACAAAGACAAGGCACTCTCCAGGCTGCCACAGTCTTGGCTGCCAAGCAAGCACGCTGGCTGCCAGTCAGACATAAGCAAACCTCAGCATACCGAAGGATGTTAGTAACCGAAGCAAACCCGCAGAAAAGGGAACTGACCAGGCTACTGCAGTCAGGGCCGCCCCAGCCATCCAGGCAGTCACAGCTGCCCAAATTGCACACGCCATGCCCAGAGCAGAAGTTCAGATCAGAGCAGGAGTCTAGTGGATGAATGGTCCTCGAGAGGCAGGTCTTGCAGCATTGGGCAGGGGCAATGGGAACAAGGCCCATGGCGGTAATCCTGCGCAACGCAAGCAGTGCTTGTATGCAATACCGCGTATTGACTAAGCACAACTGCCCAGGTTGCATCTGTTATGCCCAATGCACCAGTGCAGCAAGAATTCATAGGGTGGAGGGTCCTTGAGAGAAAGACTTGTAGCAATGGGCAAGCCAATGGGAACAAAGCCTATGGCTGTGGTCCTGCGCTAAACAAGTAGCATGTGTGTTTGAACGACAAGAGTCCAGGGGTTGGATTGTCCTTGAGAGGCAGGTCTTGCAACGCTGGGCAGGGGCAAAAGGCACAAGGCCCATGGCTGTGATCCTGCACAACACAAGCAGTGTTTGGGTACAAAACTATGTAACATATAGACTCAGCTGCCCAGGTTGAAAACGCTGAGCCCAAAGCAGAATTCGAGATCAGCGCAACAGCCCGGCGCTGAATGGTCCAGGAGAGCTTGTATTTGCAGCATTGGGCAGGGGCAATGGGAACAAGACCCATGGCTGTGATCCTGCGCCAAGCAAGCAAGCGTTTGGGTTGTACAGTAGCGCCACTTGGCAGTACAGCAGCACTTATGCCATGCTGCAGCAGGCCTCGTGCTGTGGCTGCGTTTGGCTTCTAGCGGCATAGCACCATAGTCAATGATGTCATGTGCTGTACAGCTCAAAGGCACAGTCTGACACTCAAGCAAGGGACAGAATGCTGGCTGCTTTGCTTTGTATGGTTAGCCCAGAGGGCGTCAACGAGTAGCAAGGCCAGCTTGGCTGCAGACTCATCCAATCATTGTTTTGAAGGTCGCTTCGTCCACACAGATAAGTAAGTCAGCACAACATGCTCAGGAAGCATGACATACAAACTGTATGATGTCATGTCAGCACTGTGTCCTCCTAAGCACAAGTTTCAAAAGCCCTCAATGATAAATGCTGATGTTTCATAGGCTGTGACGCCCAGCATTGTCAGATGATATCATAAGACAACATCAGCTGCGCCATGCTGAGCTGCAATCCAAGAATGCTGACCAAACATGCAGCATTGCCTAGTGGACTTGCCAGGTTGCAGCTGGGCCTAACCTCCAGCGCTCAAAGCCTTGTAGCAGCCTGTTGGTATCCTTCTCGCCACAGTTGATGTCAGTACTGAACTCACAGTCACAGCGCTCCAGCTCCCAAGCTTCTCCAGTGCTCAGGAGCACTGAGGGTGTGCAGCAATCGACTGATCCGATGGGGTAGAAGTAATTGGCTGAATTGGAGACCCTGACTGCTTGAGTGAAGCCTGTGACGAAGCTGCTCCCTTGTGGCTCGCATTTCAAGGAGTCACTGCCTAGGCCTGAGGAAGTGTGGCAACCGATAGAGACCACTGCAACCGGCTGTGAGCCAGGACTGATCTGGCCTCCAGAGTCTGGCAGTTCTGCTGGAAGGCAAGGGCGACAGCACCTTGCCCGAGACAGAGGCACCAAGCCACCGCCAGTGAGCTGCACAGAAAGGAAACTTTATTGCAGCAGCGCAGGAAGTGGGCGCTGGAAAGTTTCTGCAGGATGCAGCATACCCAAGAGCCTTCTCTCTCGAAGTTGGATATGAACCATCCTTCTTTTTCGCACGACAGGCCATTTGGCGGACCAGTGGCAAGCTCACAGTCACACAACGCAAGCTCTCCTGGGTCTGTGCCAAGGCGACCTGCAGATAGCACTGTCAGATAAGCCTGACAGGTAAAACGAAAGGCACCAAAGAGGCTGCAAGCCGTCGCTCTGACCTGTCTGATTGTGTGCTAAACGAAGAATCCCGTTTGAACGTGACTGCAGCGCCAGAACTCCGTCCCCAAGGGCGAATACACACAGCACAAACCAACCCAAGGACCAGCGCAACATGATACGTAAAAGACGTCACAAATGTCTATGCATGAGAACAGCTGAGATGCAGTGCTGATAACGTTACACAACAAGACTCAAAGAGCTCGATGGATCTAAGGCAGCAAGCCGTTTCGTTGACGTATGGTCTAACTGCATCTTTGTGGCTTTGCTTTGCATGTGATCAATCTGGGAAGAAGAGTTACAAAGTTTCCTCACTTCCATGCAGCATGTATGCAGAGGCAGCTCACTGCACCAGTCAAGCTCGCACTTATACAACCACAACACACTGAACATCCACACAAGGAGACTAAGCAGCCACCCCAGCTCCACTCATTGCATCGACTTCACCAGCCACCTGTATAATGGCAGTGGAAGATCAAACAGGTAGAGCAGCACGTTTGCGGGCCTTGAGGGAGGCGGCAGGGTTGGACACCAGTCAACAAGAAGCCAGCGGCGATGCTGTTGACGATTCGACAGATCCAGTTCTGAAGTTCAGGAATTACTCTGTGAAAGACGACAAGATCACCCACGAGAAAGCTACAGTTGCAAACCCTCCCAAATATGAGCAGCCTGTGGTCGAAGACAACATGGAGGCCGAGGGCGAGGTAAGCTTTGAGCTTGCAATAGAGGTCCAAGACTGTCTTACGCGCCTTTTGCACTGAAGTGAGTCTGCAGGAGCTGCTATTGAGTGTGGCCCCAAAGAAGCCAAACTGGGATCTGAGGCGAGACGTAGAACCCAAGCTAGCCAAGCTTGAGAGGAGAACACAAAGGGCCATGATACAAATAATGCAAGAGCAGAATGCCAGACAGGAGGTTCCATGAGGCTGAAAAGGACAAGGCCTCCTTTGACAGGGCTCAATTGAACTAATTACAGCCGCTGACATCCGCCATTGCAACTGAGCGCAATGCAGTGTTTGCAATGTCATTACACGCCATTCAACACCCTTGAGTTCCATTCCTGCATGCATGTCTACAAGCAACCACTGCACCCATATGCTGCGAGCATGCTCAGTCACTGCAATGCTGCAAACAATGTGGACATGTGGCGGCAACGATAGAAGGCACCGAGGGAAAAAACAGCTGAAGAGGCAACATCATAAGCACTGATGAGCTGCTGTCAGAGCAGGACTGCCCGTCATTGGACTACAACCCTGCCTCATGTTACAACAGCAGAGATTGCTGAACTTCCTCAGCCATGGCATCTTTTCCGTGTATCATCAAACTGGCAGTGAATGTGGGCAATCTAGTTTGGACATCTTCCATGTCAAGCAGGGTCTGTACAACATTGTAGGCTGTACTGGGTTCATTCACTCAGAACGCATTGAGCGTACAAAAGTGCACAGTCTGCCTCCACTTTTATGAACATCAGCTTATCTTGTTGTCTAGCAACTGCGGTCTGGTCACTATGCATTATGTTGTGGTACCTATGAGAGCAGTGAATCAAAGGTGCTCGTGAACCAACGCATGTCTTCATGGAGGAAGCACTATGTGGACCATTGCTGTTTGAAACATTGTCTATACGATTGAATTGTCTATACAACTGTTTGTATATGCAGCATGTCTTATCGTCACATGTTGATACTTGCATGCCTACAATGCGTTGAAGAAAGGCTACTGTGCTCAATGAACTGTGTGTCCGGGAGATCAGGACCACTTGCAGTGCAGCATGACCGCCCTTTGAAGTGCAGCATGAACATGACATGGTGTAGTCTTCACGACAGTCTCAAAATCCTGTGCGCTGAATTGGGTTGATGTCACTGAATTGGTGTGTACTTGTCAATCATTTACTGCAGCTATTATGGACTCATGGGCCGAGTGAATGCTGTGTGAAGTACAAGACGGCTCAAGTCCAGACAGAGAAAGTGGCAATGTAGCAGAACCTGCATGTTGATGCATGACACATCCTGAGTCATGGAAGCTTGGCTTAAGCCCTTCATCGACGATATCAGCAGTGAGAGAGCAGAAAGGTCACGAGCCCCAGCCGAATGGCGAATGGGCGAAAGCCGACAGCCGATTGCTCGCGAAAGGGTCAAACATGCATCATTTTGCATGGGA
>BDIU01000585.1:0-19544 GCA_002118135.1 Trebouxia sp. TZW2008
TGTCGGCTTTCGCCCATTCGCCATTCGGCTGGGGCTCGTGACCTTTCTGCTCTCTCACTGCATACCACCTGCTAGCGTACCATAACTTGTGTGAGGACTGGTCAAAGTATATTGGCGCTGTTTGAACCGATTGCTGCGGCTTGAACACGAACAAAGCACCTTTCCGAAGAGACCTGATCACTGATGCTGCGCAACAGCTCTCACGAAGCCTCAAAGGTCCTGGTGACCGGGCTGAGAGATGTGGACAACAGATATATGCTCAAGTCAAGTACGCATCGAATTGCGCTGAGGGTCAGCAATATCAGCCAAGAAATGACACAGTGCTTGTTGCACAGCACTGACTCATCATATGAGACGCTTTGGCCCATTATGCTCCGTTGACATGAGGCTGAGTCGTGCAACGGGTGCGCTACGGTTGACTTGGTGAGGCTTGATCTCTTGACGAGGCATTGACGTTGTATTGTCTGTGTTGGGTGACTCCTGCAGAAACCATTTGATTTGCTGTGTCGCTGCAGGTTTGTAGTGTTTGTGAAGGACAGCGCGCTGTAGCAAAACGGCATGTGCACTGCATGTTTGGGCAGACCTCGGTCATTCAGCCTGACTTGTCTCAAATGGTCATTGCAACGCAACACAGGTTTGCCCCAGCTCTCAAGCAATCCACAGCCATGCCTTCGCATGCAGACTGAGAAGGACACCAGTAGCAGCTGCACCGATCATATTGTCATTATAGTGAAGCGTGCCCTTGCAAACTACATTGGCGACACACATTACTAGCAGCGCAATCATAGTACAAGATGCTGGCATGCATGCAGACATGATCACTGCTATATGTAGGACCTGAAAGAGGTGAAGTGATCACTGCTACATAATGCATAAATGTACTGCAGGCAGAGCCAATCCAGGCAGTCTGAAGATGACAGCATCACAGCAACAATCACGCTTGTAGATATCCTGTTGACTTGTCCACCTGTGCTACGAGCCTTGCACCGTACTACTCTGATATCCCTGGCAGCAAGCTGCAGAGAACTACGACAGCTCGTCCAACCTTGCATCAGCGTAATCACTGTTGCAGACATGGCTGATGTCGATCTGCTGCTCAGAGGCAGATGGCACAACCTGCAATTGATCATCATGCAAGAAAGTCCGCTTCTTTTCCTCAGCATGCTGGAAAACCGCAATAACTTCAATCCTCCTTGGCAGCTGTTACTTTGCATACAGAGCATCAGCAAAGCAGAGCCTGCAGCTTGGGATAAGCAGAACATAGCAATGCTCCTGAGACCCGCTCATCTTGACAGGGCAGGGTACACTCAGCATGTCATGCAGTCTGTTGATTTTCTGCTGGAGCATGGCTGGCCCAGGTTTTGCAAGCTCTGGCTCAGCCACACTGAGTCTAGCGAAGTTGCTGAAGGTTTTCTAGCTAAGCTGAAAGGGGCTGCAATCTGGTGACCTAATGATAATGTCAACGTTATTTGTAGACCTAAAGACATTGAGTCTGCATCTTGTGCCTGTCAATGTTGCTGTCATGCAGCAAGTCATACATCAAGACCTTCCAGTGCTGAACAACCTGACCCTCTCTAACTGTCAGCTAGGCGCAGAAGCACTGTCAATGACGGAGAAGGCACAGTGGCCTTGGCTCAAACGCCTGCAGCTAGACGGCAACACAATGGATCCTGCTGCGGTGGCTTGCCTTTTCAGATGCGACTTTCCTGAGCTACAGGAACTTCAGCTCAACAACACAACAATAGATGCTTCTGGCATGCAACACCTTACTGACACCAATCGGTGGCATGTGACAAAACTTGGCCTTGCCAACAATGAATTGGATGCTGCAGTTATAAAGCATCTAGTCCTTGCGCCATGGTACAATCTTGCAGAGCTGGATTTGGGTGGCAATCTGCTTGATAGGAAAAGCATCAATTTCCTCTCACAAGTGCCGTGGCTTTCATTGCACACATTGGTGCTTGATGAGCAAATTTTGAGATTTGCAAGAATGCTAGGGCTCGCCAATCATCTGACCCAGCCAGACGAGTATCATAAGCAACAGTTGCTAGAGCATCACCCGCAGCAGCAATTGGAAAATGACAATGAACAGCAAATCTTGGTTCACAGGGCGCATATGGGTATAACTGCGTGGTTCAGCCGGCAAACAATATTAGTGAATTTGGCTTAATTTGCAGCTTGAGCCAAACACTTGAGATCTGGCAGGCACCTATTCAGATTGACAAGTCGAACCTGACTGTGGTGACATCACTCGAGACACTCACTATTAGAAGTGGAGAGCAGTAGGCAGCAAACCTATTTTGTGCAATTGATTCAGAAGCAAAAGCGTTTTGGCTGTAGCTCTTCAAGTTTGCCATATTGCATTCAGCTGGCATTCAGCGATTTGTGAAGTCACCTTAAGCTTGATGTGTCCAGGCTTGTGAAGCATGCTAAGTGTGCATGTGTAAATTATATGCTGTTTGATGCTGATGGCGTCTGAAGTCATGGCAGACTTTTACTCATGTGTCAGCATCAAAACATGGTCTGAGGCTGCACTTCCACAGCACATGTAACATCCTTGCGATCTGTGACATGGCCAGCATAGTAAGTCATGCACATCATCTTGCAGTACATTGATGACTTGCGCAGCCTCTCAGCTTTGGCGCTGATGCTTGTGCAAAGATGTTACAGCTGATCTGATGTCACGTACAAATGCAGGATGCAAATTGATTGTCACGAAAGGACATTGCCATCAATATTCAGAATCATACATGCATCATGATCACTCAGCTATTGATCCTGCAGGAGGGCAACTGCAGTCAAGCTTGCAGAGTGCTGATGGCTTGCAGTCTACAATGTCACCTGTGACATAAGTTTGCAAGGCATTGCATGGGTATCAAGTTTGGCAGAAGCAGTCAGTAGTCTCTGTACATGTAATTAGACCCGCTCAAGTCATCCTCATGCTGCTGGTACTCATCAGCATTGCTCTTCATTGAAGGAAACAAGCTACTCAGTCTGCCAGTCAGATGCAGCATTGTGCTTCCTTGCTTGCTCATGGACTGCGTGCCCGCAATACCGCTCTTGCTGGCCTCAATCCCGCTCTTCTTGCTCTGCAGTCCATCCTGCTGCATGCTTTCAGCATCTGCTCTTTTGCTGCCTGAGTTGCTGTTGTCAGCAAAGGCACCAGGCTTTTCTGACAAGGCCTGCTCCAGGGGTCCAGGGGGGCTGGCTGACTGAAACCCCTGAGTTTTGGGGGGCCTGTCTGCAGCCTCAGCACTGCGTACTGACCTTTCTGCTGCATCCCACAGGTGCTTGAACTTGCTCTGAAACCTGCAGGCCCAAAAAGGTTGTCTGCATGTCTTGCTCTGCATGCCTGTCATATTCTGCAGCAAGTGTATCAAACACCCGGGTTTTTACATGCAATACAAACACACAAGACCCCAAGCAACAGCTGATGTGCAAGCATGCATAACTCTCACATCGTGACGCGTAAGCTGCATGTGAAATCACGTTTATTGATGACCTGATAAGGTTTGGCAAGACCTGGCTCACCCATACCTGGCTGGAAGCTTGCTTGTGATGGGCACACAGCAAAAGTGAGCAAAGTTTGGGCAAAAAGGATTGCTTGCCAGAAGCATGAGAGTGAGTCTTTCCAGCACAAATGCAGATCACACATCAGTCCACGTGAGCTGGAGAGTGTATTTATGATTGTCATTACGTATTTGAGCACATGCGCTAGGTGTGTATATGGCCCAAGTCCTATCTCGCCAGGCAGGCTTGTTTTGAGCGTCTTAGAAAATGTGATCACACTCACCTTTGCATCGTGTACAAGTCATCAGTTCTTGGCACTCCATCTCGCTCAAATGTAAGCCATACGTCCTTCCATACATTCCAGGATTCCATGTCATAGATTAGAACATCCTGGGTGGGATTCTGCACCACGTCAATGGCTGCTTCAAAGTAAGCTGGGGTCTTGTCAGTGGACCTGAAGACACACAATACTTGTTTGTATTGGCGTTACGGGCTACTGTCCTGGCGAACCATTGCATAAGAGGAAAAGTTGACTTGACACATGTAAGGCATATGCTGAACGACTCGAAGAGGAGAGCAGCTGCTGCAGCTATGTTGACAGAGCCAGGCTGGTGTTATTTATCTGAGCAGGGCATGGCAAGGGCGGGGCAAAGGCAAAGGGCAGGGCACCAACGCAAAGGCAGGGCAGGGCAAGGGAAGGGCAGGGCAGGGAAACAAGGCAGAGGCAGGGCAAGGGTAGGGCAGGGCACCAAGGCAAAGGCAGGGCAGGGCAGGGCACGGCAAGGTCAGGGCAGGGCAAGGGAAGGTCAGGGCAGGGGACCAAGGCAAAGGCAAGGCAAAAGCAGGGCAGGGCAGGGCACCAAGGCAATGGCAGGGCAAGGCATGGGTATGGCAGGGCACTAAGGCAAAAGCAGGGCAAGGCATGGGTATGGCAGGGCACTCAGGCAAAAGCAGGACGAGGCAAGGGTAGGGCAGGGCACTTAGGCAAAGGCAGGGTGAGGCAACTTGCCAGCTCCGATGACTATCATAGGGCAACTGATAAGCACAGAGCAACTAACAACCACAGGGCAACGTACTGAGGCAGGGACAGCCCAATACGAAGCCTATTGAGATCAAGCACAAAGGCATTAAGCGCTAGACCTGAGAGCTAGGCAGCTGGTGAGCAGTGCAAAGTCACACTTGATGAGCAGTGCAAGCTAGCGGCATAGTTCACCTCCCCGCTTCGTTGCATTATTGCAGTCAACTCGGCATAGCTCACCCAGAGTTTTTCTGCGGTGCTGAAAATGCTGTGAGCGCTCTTGCCCTCCATGTAATCCTCAGCAAACTTGGCGCTCGACTTTAGCCAAGTATCATGAAATCTTGAGGTGATGGTTCTCATGATGCAACAAGTCGTGCAAAACTTTTTGAAAATCTGTTGTCAACAGCCTACCTGAAGAACTCCTGCCTGTGCTGAAAGTCAACCGGAACAGTGTGAGAGCTCTTGCCCTTCATGCGGTTCTCAGCCAATTCAGCCCTCAGCCGGTCTTCATTGATCTGCCGCTGCTTCAGGGCAGCTTCCTTCCTGGAGGCATCCCAAGCAGGGTTGCCCTGAAACCACATGGGTCACAGGGTAAGGCAACTTTCAATCAACAGAAACAGTGTGAGCGCTTTCCACCCTCATGCAGCCTTCAGTCAATTCGGTCCTTAGCTGATCTTCAGTGATCTGCAGCTGCTTCAGGGCAGCTTCCTTGCAAGAAGCGTCCCCAGCAGGGTTGCCTGAAAGGCAAGCAGCACACATCAAACAGCAGAGCAAATTGGCATCATGACTGCCCTTACGCTTGCTGGTCATGAGACCAGACTGCAAGCAGTCTGAAACAAACTCTTGCTGTTTCAAGGCTGCTGCATGAGTAAGCACATCTGAAGCAGGGTTCGCTCACAATGACAGTGAGTGCAGAGTAAAGCCAGTGACATGGCTGCTCGTAGTCTTACTGCTGATGATCTGAGTCTATAGCGGTCTTTGGCCATATCTGATGCCGTTTCAAAGTCAAGGAGCAAAGGTTTGGATATGCAGCCACACACGCCCGACATTTATCATACATACAATTGCAGATGAATCACAGACTCATGTGAGATCAGATCACATGCTGGATTGATTGCTTGTTTGATTGCAGTACTGACCTGAGTACCAGACTTAGCACTGAACATCCTTGAGATGAGATTGGTGCCCCTTGGAGTATAATGCGGTGACTCAGCACTCAGAGGAGATCCAAACGCATCGTTCTGCTTCGCAACATCCGGGAATGCAAACCCTTTGGCTAAAGGGCTGTCTCCAACTGCCCCAGGGCTGCTGCCAACAGCCCCAGCTCCGATCTGCCCCCTCTGCCCTGACTGCGTCCTGGCAAAGGCCATGTTCTGCAGCTTCTGCATTTTCTGCACATGGTCTGGGCTGCCGACTGCATTACTGATGATCACGCCATCAGCCGCCGCATTGACTGCTACCCCATGCTTGCCTGCTTTGCCTTCCTTTGCTGCTGCTGCTGCTGCTGCTGACCGCGCTTTCGCTGCTGCTGCAATGCGGCGCAGGCGCCAGAAGCGGCAGCATAGCACGAGCAGCACGAAGGCGACGGCAATCACAACTCCCACCACAATGCCGATGATCATGGTTTTGTTGGACTTTGTGGTGACGCCTGCATTGCAACAGCCATAGCTGATGTGCATGCAAACTAAGATTCTATAGTCTTTTTTGAGCACATTCAAATCCCCAAATTGTTGAAAATATCATCATAAAAATTGTGAAAGAAAGGTAATTTTACTCGACAAACCCAGAACTGTTCATCAAGAGCTCAGTGGTAGAGCAGAAAAAAGCCAAAAAAAGGGAGTTCTGTGTTGTTGGGCGCCAGAACAAAAGCCTCTGTGAGCAGAAGCAGCGTGGTAAAGAAGCTGAGAATGGTGTCAAGCAGATGCAGCGCATGTAGTTTTGAGTTGTTTGACAGCCTTGCAGAAATTGAGTCTGCAGGACCAGAGCAGCAGACCTAGTTAGAGACAGTTGATTGCTTCTGTACGCACCTAATTGGGCCTGCTGAGCCTGCCTAGATCACATTCATAATGAATGAATGAATGAATGAATGAATGAATGAATGAATGAATGCATGCGTGCATGCATGCATGCGCGAGCGAGCGAATGAGAGCAGCATCTGTACAAAGGATGTGCAAAACATCTTGATGCAACCAACAGCAGGACTGTGGAGGGTCAGTCATATGCACGCTGCACAGCAGATAAGAATGGGTCTGAAACCACAGCCAGTGCTCAACCCTCAGACAAGTATCAGATGAACAGGTCAAAGATGATTTGGGTGTACCTTGGCAGGTGCCTGTACTGTTGTTGAGGGTACAGATGCTGTTGTACAGCCCAGGCACAGTGGACTGAATGGACAGCAAGCTGGTCCCTGACACACCAACTCCCAAAGTCTTCAGAGACGACTGCATGGCACAGCCGAGTCTGAAGGACTGATACATGCAGCTATGATTGCATAGCGCTGGAGCATTTGCTTGAGGCTAGAGTGCAGGAGAGAAATGTTTTGCCACCTGTCCTGCAATGCCAAACTCAGACGGCGCTGAGTGCAGAAAGCTGCTGAATTACCAGGAATTCCAGCAAAACATTTTGCAATGCTCCAAAGGTGAAACTGGATAGCACTGACTGTGCCAAATTGCTTGACTCACCAGGAACTGAGTGCCAGCAATCACAAAGCTGAGGTGAGATCCAGTGGCTGCCACACCTCTTACATTGCCCATTGTCAAACTTGATGATCAAGCATGACATGACATCGCATTCAGGCAGTCAGTTTGGCAATACTGCCATGTCAAAAGAGAACAGCCTTAGCTAGTGTGTCAAGCCGCTGACTCACCAAGAATTGAGTGCCAGCAACGACAGAGCTCAGGTGAGATCCAGTTGCTGCCACACTGCTTGCATTGCCCACATCAAACTCAGTGGTCACATCAGCATTGCCAGCTGTCGACAGTAGCCTCCGTCTGGCAGTTTCTGTTGACGTGATGCTGGTGATGATGATCTCATTGGTGTTGTTGACGTAAGGTGGCATGTACAACCACAGCGCCTCAATCAACTTAGCCTGCAGGACAAAAGGAGCATCAGTTCAAGTTCCAGTTTTAATGTTGCAAGTTTTTTGTTGTGTTGGGTTTGCTTGGCTGCGCTGATGCTGCAGAAGTGATGCTGGTGATGATGATCTCATTTGTGCTTGTGACACAAAGTGGCATGTTTAGCAGAACAAACGTGGCATCAGATCAGGTTTCCGGCTTGCAGGCAAGGGCTATAACTACCACTGTTTCAGGGCATGCATGACAGGAGCTTAGGGCTTGAAATGGCAGTCACAGGTGAGTACCTGTGAGGAAGAGCCAAAGGGCAGGATGCTGCTGCCAGTGAGCCTGATGACTGCCTGCAAGGCGCTCTGGCGAGGGTCCACAGGTGGAGGGGGTGAGGGGGGTGGGGGTGCTGGGGGCGGCGAGGGGGGTGGCGAGGGGGGTGGAGCTGCAGGTACAGATAGGGTATTCAAGGACATGCACATGACCACATGAGACAGAAACTTGCTGAGCTGACATGATCACTTGTCCCTAGGTGGAAGGGGGAGAGAGGTGGAGGTGCAGGAGACGTGAAGGCGGGGGGGCAAGGGGGTTGGAGCTGCAGGTATGTACAGCATGTTCAGTAGCAGACAGATGATAGCAAACGAAAGGAAAGAAAGGTTTGTGTTCTGACGCATGATGGTGGGAATATCTGTGTGTAAGGGCATCCTAGGCAGAACAGATGGTATGAGCTTCAATAGGTTGAGTTTTTGCCGAAGCAACTTGCCTTGCAGCTTAACCCCAGTGCCATGTTATGCTAAGCTCAATGCAGTGGGGCACTGCTAATGAAAGCACAAGTTGAAAGTACAACTGATATCACAGGCTCAGGGTGAACCCTGACCCTTGGTATTTGATGAGCCACAACCGAACAGTATGTGGAGACAGTTGCCATTCTGAGGTCACATCATGCTATCAAACATGACAGGTGCACTTGCCAAAGCATCTTACATGGCCTTTGCTTGCCAGCTGTGGCATAGGCATAAGTCCCGCTGCTGGTCCCTCCAAAGAACCCAGATGGAAGCTGGCTAAACAGAGTCGCAGTTGGCGTCTGGGTAGCAGTAGCAGTAGCAGTAGGAGTTGCTGCGTCCGTGGCCGCTTTTGCGCTCGTCAGCAACAGCAGTCCCGATAGTGCCGCAGAGAACCTCTGTGAAAGCATATGTCTGCTGCCAGGCTTCTTCAGATACAGTTCTGGGCCATGCAGCATTTGTAGCGAGCGTGTCAGCCCTTACTAGAGGCCGTCATGCGTGAGGCCAAACGCAGAGGTGCAGCAAGGCCGGCGCAAAGTTGCTGAATTTAGGACACCGGGTCTCAGCTGTTTGCCGGTGCAAGTGTCCCGGCTACAGCGAGGACGCAGCGTCTCTCGCTGCGCAGACACCAATCGAGCGGCTGTGTGCAGAGGCAGTCGGACGCTACACAGCAACAGAACTCACTAGATTGAAGCCGGTTCTGCGGTCGCCGATTGACTGACCTGTGCTCACGCTCGCTCTTCACAGCAGTTCGCAACAATGCTGACCTATCGCGCTGCCGCAGACGAAGAATTCTGGACAAATTGCAATCAAAGTTTGCCTTTGCCATCAGTCAAGCCTGTTACAGTAGCCTGCCTGCATTTTTGGCGAAAAGAGCATCAAGAACTGCAGCAACAGCGCAGCAATTGTCACATCACCCAGTGCACACCACTCAACTGGAATGCGGACCATGCAGTCGTCAGTATTGCTGATCATGAGTAGATGTGTTATGCCTGAGCGATGCATCAATGTATCAAAATGGATTCGTATGATATGCATACAGTGTTCTGATTCAGAGCATCTGAGCACAAAAGCAATGACAAGTGTGATTACAAGAAGGGTTGGCGTTGATAGTCACGATCTATTCTATCCAGAGTGCTCTTTGAAAAGTTCTCTGCCTATCAGCATGCGCCTGATTTCAGAAGTACCCGCACCAATCTCGTACAGCTTTGCATCCCTCAGCAATCGGCCAGTTGGGTACTCGTTGATGTAGCCATTGCCGCCTAATAACTGAATAGCATCCAAAGCCATCTTTGTGGCATGCTCAGCAGCATACAATATCACTGCAGCGCAGTCTTTGCGGTCTGCTTTGCCTTGATCTGCCGTTTCTGCCGTTTTGTACACAAAGGCGCGTGTTGCTTGTGTGACTGCGTACATGTCTGCCAGTTTGCCTTGGACCAACTGCGCACAATCATCACAATGGTTGAGGCTCAAGACAGTCATTGTGATGGACCACAGTTCAGCCATCAGTGTACATGATGACATGCAGCAACTCACGCTGTCACTTGCCAGCTATGCTGACATATGCAATCTCTGCACAACGACAGATCACACACATCCCAACATAGGTGTATGTGGCTCAAGTGCAGTGCAGTACCTGAAACTTCCCAATCCTCTTGCCAAATTGCTTACGCTGTCCCACATATAGCAGTACTGTGTCCATGCACGACTGCATGATGCCCAAAGGCCAGCTGAAAAGGATATAAAGCAGCAGCATTCTGTGCCATACCTGAAATTCCCCAATTCTCTTGCCAAACTGCTTACGCTCTCCCACATATGGCAACACAGTGTCCATGCATGACTGCATGATGCCCAAAGGGCCAGCTGATAGCACCAGTCTTTCCAAATCCAGCCCGCTCATCAAAACATACACCCCTTCGTTCACCTCACCCAACACATTCTGCTCTGGAACCTCACAGTTCTCAAACACCAGCTCGCAAGTGTCACTGCCACGCATGCCAAGCTTATCCAGCTTTTGCGCAGACTTGAAACCCTGCGCCACAAAGAACTTCTTGCAACACTTCTTGCGTGTTATTGGAATGCAGGTATCATTGTACAACATAATCTACTCTAGATCTCCACAATTCTCAAACACCATTTTGCAGGTGTCAATTGACATGCATGCCCAGCTTATCCCAGCTTGTGGGCAGACTTGGACCCTTGCACAAAAAAAAACTCCTGCAACACCTTCTTGCATGTCGTCAAGCTGCGCCCAGTACTGTACAGCACATTCTGCTCTGGAATCTCACAGTTCTGAAACACCAGCTTGAAAGTGTCACTGACAAGCATGCCGAGTTTATCCAGCTTTGAGCAGACTTGAACCCCTGCGCAACAAGGAAGTTACTGCATGTCATCCAAATGCGTTTGTCATTGTTCAACACCATCTGCTGAACCTCAGATTTCTAACATAGCCTGTAAAGTCACTGATATGCAAGGCAATCTTGTCCAGCTGTTGAGCAGACTTGAATTTCTACACAGTACAGGACAACATCAATTTGAGTTGACTTGATAGCCAAGAATGTAGCCAAGAATGTAGACTGTCATAGCTTTCATGTTTCAGCACAGGTGCTAGGTGTGTGTGGTCCAAGTCCTGTTTTGCCACACCGTTTGCACAGACAAGCACTCATCAATGTCACTAGGTATCTCACATTGTACAGCACCATTTTGGAAGGCAAAGCAGCTCTTGAACAGGCAACTGAAGTGTGTGGTGACATGTCCCTCACAGCAAACGGGGTCATGCGCTACCTGATCATAGCAGTCTGGTGACAAAGGTTGTTCGCAAACAAGCACAACATGTGGTGTGCTGACGCACGCCAACACTGACTCTTACAATTGATCAGCCTGATGCAGTCAAACTTAGAACTGACTGGCTCGCTTGTCAATGTGCGCTACCCAGCAATGAGGGGCAATGAGCAACACGGCAGGATTGCGTGATGATTGGACATTGCAGTAACGTCTAATGCTGTCAATTCTGTAATGGTGGGCTAATGTGACCATATCTCTGATCTGCCATTCAAGCCTTGTTGTCGCAGCTGCCCAACACATGCCTTGCATCACAGCAGGCGCGCCTATTCTCGTCCCAAAGCACAGCTTGGCCTTGCTGCCTTACAAGAATTGATTGCAATAGATCATAATCATTCACTTACCAACACGCATGAAAGTGAACGCTGCTTAGATCTGTATAGAGAGCATAGTGTCACAGCCCAAGCAACACACGAGGGCATGATTGAGTGACTGCCATGCATAATGAGCAGTCATACCTTCATGCCCTTCTCAATGATGAAGGCTGTGATCCCATGAGGTCCCTTGTCCTGCTCTGTCCGCGTGTACACCACCAGGGTGTTTGCAACAGTGCCATTGGTGCACCACATCTTGGTGCCGTTCAACACAAAGCAGCCGTCTTGCTTGTCAGCCCGACACCGCATGCTGACAACGTCTGAACCTGACCCGGGCTCACTCATGGCCAAAGCTCCGACATGGTCACCTACACAGCAAATGCTAAGTTGTGGTGTCGTACACAGCAGATGCTTGGACATCTTGGTGCCATTCAGCACAAAGCAGCCATCCTGCTTGTCGGCACGACATCGCATGCTGACGACGTCTTAACCTGAACCTGGTTCACTCATTGCCAAAGCGCCAACATGGTCACCTACACAGCAAATGCTAAGTTGTGGTGTCGTACACAGCAGATGCTTAGAAATTTTGGTGCCATTCAACACAAAGCAGCTGTCCTGCCTGTCGGCATGTGGCCAAGGCGCCCACGTGGTCATCTACACAACAAGCTTCAGTACTGGCAACAGTGCCATTGGTGCACCACATCTTGGTGCCGTTCAGCACAAAGCAGCCGTCTTTTGCTTATTGGCATGACACCGCATGCTGACATCTAAACCTGACCGGGCTTCACTCATGGCCAAAGCTCCAACATGGTCACCTACACAACCAACGCTAAGACGTGGTCTCCTACACAGCAAATGGGTTAGACATCTTGGTGCCACGAGATATGAAGCAGCCTGCCTGCTTGTCAGCATGAAGCCGCGTGACAACATCGGAGCCTGAACCTGGCCTGCTCATTGCCAAAGCGCCTACATGGTTGCCTATACAACATGGTGATTTGACACAACAAGCATCAAGAGACTTTGATGCAAGCAGGCAGGCAGGCGGGCAGGTAAGCAGGCAAGCAGGTGGGCAGGCAGACAGCCTTGCGCTTGCATGCAAGCATGCAAGTGGCATGCAAGAAGGCTGACAGTGCATCAGTTGCAGGAAGCTTGAGCCAGTAATGGTCTACCGTGTCAAGTGTGTACATGGCTGCGATTATCAAGTTCAAGGTCACAAATGAGTGTTTGTGGTGACATGCTAGAAATTGCAAAGACACCAGGCACCCTGCTGTGGAGGGAGAATTTGTGACTGCTGCGCACAGCTCATGGCATTATTGTGCTAATGATGCAGGCTGCAAAAAGTGCAGCGCACGCAAGGAACAATGCATGTACCTGCTATAAGGTCAGGCAGGTACTTCTGCTTCTGCTGCTGACTTGCATTCCGCACAAGCTGGTTTATGCAGAGATTGCTGTGGGCGCCATAGCTCAGACCAACAGAACCTGAAGCTCTGCTGATTTCCTGCAAAATTACTCGCGAGCTTTACGAAAGATTCCTGCTGAGCCAGAAGAGTGACCGCCAATACTGACGCACAAATGCAATGTGTATCAAACTGCAAGAACACAGCTCTCTTACCTCCATTGCAACACAGTGGTGCTGATAGCCAACATCTAGTCCGCCATAGTCTGCTGGAGCTGTCAAGCCTGCACGTGACATGAAGCGTCTAGAGCACCGGCACTGCAGAAGCAGGTCAGGCTGTGGTGTACTGAACTGCCGTTCGACCTACCGTGCAGACCAAAATCTCCTATGTCCTTCCACAAGTTTGTTGAGCTTGGAAAGGTGTTTTGCCTGTCGATCTCTGAGGCATGAGGGGCAATTGCTCGCTGCGCAAAGTCTCTTACGGTCTCTCTGAACTCTTGCAGGGCATCAGCGGAGGCTTCGACGGCCTCCGCATGCTGAAAGCGCTTGACTGCACCTGATGCTAGAGGTTGCGATGCTGCAGCAGCGACTCTCAAAGCACTCAGCTTAGCACGCACGGCGTTCATCGTGTTGACAAGCATCGCTGCGACCTAGTTTCCGGGGCCGCAGCGAAGTGTCCGCTTTGCACACCGAGATGGCTTGCCACAGCAGTGGCCTGTCGAGAGTGTCCAGTCAGCAGATTGATCAATTCTCTGCTTGACAGTGCTGCTGTTGGTGCTGCTGCTTTTACTGGCATGAATGCATTTTATAAGCAGAGGTTTGCTTAATCCAGACGTAGCAATCAACTCACAAGCCACAGCTATTTGTGGCAGCAAGCTGCTGTCAAGAATTTGCCAGCTATGTCACGTGCAACAGCATGCTGACTTGACTTCCAGCAATCTCATGATCAAATTAATCAGGTGCCACTTACAATTGGATCAGGTGCTGGCGCTGCACATTCTGTTCAACTTACTAGATAGCTTCATGTCATCCTGCGGTCATTGTTTGAAAATCTGTCTTGCTTCAACAGACAAGTACTGCAGCTGAGGCAGCTCTCAACTCGAACATTCAGTTTGCACTCTTGCAGCAAGCTACACCTGTGCAACCCAACAGCAGCAGATCAGGTTGTCAAAATGTAACATGCTGGACAAACATCCTGCAACCTTAAAGCAATGCTACTGACACCTTCTATGATACACTAATGTGACCCGTCAAAATACATATTTACAACACTGACCACTGACCATAGGGTCTTGTTACTTGCTGTTCATACTACTCAACCCAGACAGAAACCTGGTGAACCACACATGCTGGACAATGCCAACATACCAGACAAGAACACTTCACAGCCCACTCAGAAATGCTTCATGCAATACACAGTTCTGAAAGTCAGTCAGACATTTGTTCAAAGTGGTCACAAAGTTGTCAAAGTCATGCAAGGCAGACAGTCATTGGATCTAACAGCTGAAAGACAATGTCAGAGTCATGATCAGTATGATGGGCAACCAGGGCGCGGTGCGACATCAGCATACTTTGGATGAGCTAAGCTATCACCCAACGGGATAGCATCAGAATGCAGTTCAACTTTGAACGTTTGCTTCTCAGCGTAGGCCACCAAAAGCCTGTACCAGTACTCTCTGACATTCTCAGGAGAAAGGATAACTTCAGCAAATTCCTGGCCAGCTTGCGCTATGTGCCTAGCCTTCTTGGAGTTAGCTTGCAAGTGCTGAACCAAGCCAGTCAGACCTTCTGTGAAATCTCTTGGATCTTCCAAATTCTTTGTCTTCATCAAGTGTTGCCCATGTTTCAACATGGGATAGTAGAACTCATACCAGCCGTTATTGCTGTGCACCACAACAGAGCCACACAACAGAAGGTACTTGAGCCTAGCAGAATACGTGTTACCAGGCCAGTTGAGCAAGTACTTGTTCTTGCAATGGTCTGGCAACCCAACAAACTGCGCATGATCAGGTTCTTGGTACCAGTCCCAGACTTGGATGTCTAGCCAGTCAGTGGGAACAAGGTCTGAGGCAATCTTCCTGTTGCCAGTTGTATTGCTGCCGCGAAACAGGAGTTGTCGATGCTTCTTGGGCCATGTGGTGTGTAGTGCCGACTTCTGCATGATGTACTGCTGCTGTTCCCAGCCTACTGTATCCGCTTCTTGCCAGTCTGTGAAAGTGTGGTCCGGAAAGAGAATGACTGCAGTGTGGTTGCTTCGTTTTGCCTGCAGCAGCAAGGACTTGACATGAATGCTGAGCATGTTTCAAGCGCCAATGCTGGTGTTTTACACTGCAGTGAAAAGAATTTGGCATGATTGGCTGAGCATGTTTCAGGTGGCAATGCTGGTGGTTTACATTGCAACAGCAAGGACTTGACGTGAATGCTGAGCATGTTCCAGGTGTCAATGCTGGTTGTTCACACTGCGGTAGCAAGGACATGGCATGAACTGGTGGCATGTTGTAGGTATCAATGCTGGTGGGGCCACACTGCAGTAGAAAGGATTTGGCATGAGATCCTGAGCATTCTGTAGGTGTCAATGCTGGTGATTTAGCGAGCACATGAACAGCAAAACACAGACTTTGCCATCTGCATGACTGCATGCAGGCAATGACAACTGCGCATGTTGTACATCTGAGTTTGATGCTGATTTGTTGTAAAGCGCACGATGATGTACACGCATGACTGCATGCGCATGTCAGTGACACAGTAAAAGATATAGTGAGTGCTGAACACTGCTATGTTGTGCATTACCTGAGCAAGAATGGGCCCTTGAACACCAGCAGCTTCTGCAGCAAAGTCATCACTGCCTATCACAAGGTCAATGTCTGGCAGGTCTTGAAAATGACTTGCAACTTCAAGTAGTGCCAGTTTGATGTTTCGGTTGCGGCTTTGAAAGCCACGCTTCTCGCCAGCTATGAAAACCTCCTGATCCTTGATTTGCACGCGAAATCCTGGCGCTATGGTGCTGCAATATACGTCCTCCACCATCGCTATGCTGACACCAGCCGCAAACGGAGCAAGGTCTGCGAAGATCTGGTCGAAAAGGCGATCGTCCTGCTTTGAGGGCCTTGCATTGCTGCTCAGCACCAGCAAGAGAAGGATGTGAACGGGGTAAAGCAGAGTGCGAAAGTTGGTCCTGCAAAGACTACGGGGCATGGTAAGGGTCAACTATTGCTGTGGCTGCCAAGGTCGGTGAGCTACATGGTCAACAATACTGTGCCTGCAGCAGCACTTGAAGGTTGTCAACGCAATCCAACTCCGTGTTGTGGCCGACAAACACGCTGGCGACACAATGTTGCACAGCTGTGCACTGCAGATATCGCCGACCTTCGTCGTTCTGCCGGGCGGTCTCCGTTCCTGACTTGCAACCTTATTCAGCGCGCAGACCGGCTTCAATCGACTACAAGCAACCTCCGGCTGGTAAAGCTGCTGCGGTTGTTTGCAGAAAAATATGACTGTACGTTTTCCAACCACTCCCCGCGGGCTGAGCGGCAGCAGCAGCTCTGTCGCAGCGCTTGCAGACCGAATGTAGCAGTGTCCTTACGATCAGAGCCAGCGCTCAAGCCGCACGAGAATCTTTCCACGGGGCTTCCAAGAGATGATCTTGCTCGAAGCGGGTGTTCAAACAGGTCGCTTACCTGCAACCTGCATGCAGCTCCTGTAGTCATCGTGCGTCAGCAACGAACAAGCTCGTGACACCTGCAAGGGGCAATTGCATGAAACTTGATTGAACTTCTTGGATGCATTATTGCGAGCTCACCTACTGAGACAAGTGTGGCACATCGCCATAACACCTTGAACAGCTGTACAGTCTTCGCTTCGCTTGGCAAAGCAGCTGCTTTGATGCTGTGAGAGCATGTACAACACTCTAGAGATCTACCGGTATAGTCACTGCAATGCATCCATTGCAATTTTATTGATTCGAAATTTGATGGCTTCAACTTGTTCAGGCATCTGACACTTGGCAAGTACTGCTTGCAGTTGGTGGAAATTGGGCCGTTCTGCGTGAAATGCCGCATCCCTGTCCTGGATCTCATGACAGGCTGGCTCCGTTTGCGGCTTGCAAAATGATCAGGCTGGACCTGACATCATTTGGAATTCCTACCCACAACTAATCAGTCATGCTATGCCGGCTAATCAGGACATGCCAGAAATATAACTTCGAAACTGACGCAAGACCTTGACAACAAACACAATTGCAGGGTTTGCTCGTGGCAGTGTGAAGCATGTTATGGTCTGATGGCAGGACATAGTGAAATCATGCTGGGATGTGATGATGGCAAAACTTGCAAGCTTTGGTGACACTACGATTGCAGTGTTGTCACCAAGCCTTGTTGGTTGGGCAACCATCTGAAGCCAACTGCTTTTATTCCCGTTGACTCCTTGATGAACCCAGATCAGGATACAAGAGCTGAGCTCCCTGGGAACAATTTGCTGCAATGGCTGCCGTAGAGGCAGCAATCCTAACTGCTTGGATTCACACCAGCTCTCATTATCACGCCTGACGGCATAGACCTTCCTCCTGCCCCTGTCTCCCCTCAAATTAGTATAATGAGGCCATCCAGCGCTGTCATACTTGCCTGCTGGTGTGACTGCACCTCAGTCGTCCAGTTGAGGTTGCAGAACCCATAAGCCCTCTAAAGCAGAAAGCTTCCTTCACAGCAGCTGTCAAGCACGCGTCAACTGACCGCAGGCGTGCACCGCCCTGTACTGGACTTTTTGAAGTCAGTGCAGGACGGTGATGCGCTCCAATGCTGCTCAATGCATTTTCCTCTACAAGCTGCTGCCTGCCATCCCAATGGGGCCAGCTCAGTTCCCAGCCATCATCCTCTAGGCATTCCTGCTGCCTTGTTGGTATCTGCCTGAACAAGTCACCCAAGCCTTTTAACAATGTTGAGCTGATCGAACTGAGTTTCTGCACCAGCGTAGGCATGCGTCAGCAAGGCATCAGGTTTGCTGATTCTCATAGTTCCGCTGCATATGCTGCCTGCTTGCCACAACTACATGCTAGACTGCCACAAAACGCTTCCAAAAGGGCTGTCATGCCATAAAAGTATGATTCCTTGCAGCGCAAGACAGTCGCTTGGTGACTATACGTATCTAGCAAGGCCTCTGAGCCCAACTAGCAGGTGTTATTATGTATGTATGTATGTAAAAGACAGGGCACAAGGACAAAACAGGCTCTCTAGATGCATGCTGTATACCTTTTTTGCCACAGCAATATGCTAGAAGACGCTGCCAAAAGAATGTTACATTTGCTGTTGACCGGAACAGCGAGCCAGGCACTCTGTATGCAATCAAAACCTGTTTGTCTTGATGACAGGCTAAAAGCCGCTTCAACGACGCATACCTGCCTGTCAACCACAGGCTAGAAGACATTTCCAAGGGCGCTTTCTAGTTTGTATGTATGCCATTACAGTATCATGCTTTGCAGTTGCTGCTCTTGATGCAGCGAAACACAGGGGACAAAACAGGCCTTCTGAATGCATGCTGTGTACCTTTGTTGCGGCAACAACAGGCTAGAAGACACTTCCAAAGGCGCTGTCCATTTCCTGCTGGGTGCGGCGCTTCTTGACTGCCTGTGCCTCTTCAGCATCTACTGCAACGCGCCTGCAGCAGTTATTGATAGTGTTTCAATACCTTGTCTGTGAGCGTTGGCAACCAAAGTGCAGCTGTCCATTTCCTGCTGGGTGCAGCGCTTCTTGACCGCCTGTGCCTCTTCAGCATCTACTGCAACACGCCTGCAAGAGGGCATCTGAGCACAACAAAAATAGCAACAGCAATAACAGTACATCAGATGACACATGCTAGTACAGGTACTAGCTGTGTATGGCTCAGGTCCTGAGTTGCCCACACAGCCTGTTTTGAGCATCACAATGATCACATGTGATGCTTGACTGCTGAAAGCTTGTGAGGACAATGTCAATGCAGATGTGCCTGGACCAATCTGAAGGACACGATGCAGTGAGAGCTCAAGTGCAAAGCCCCAATTGCTGTGCTGGTCACCAACAGCAGCAGCATCATGGGCTGAAGAAACGAGGAGCATGTCCCTGGGGCTTTTGGCCAGAGGGGCAGATACTTGCTGAAATACAAGTGACTGCTAGTCAGCAAATGCTTATCTCAGCAAGCTTCCAGTACAGTGCAGAGAAACCAGCACAATGGTGAGAACTCGCTTTCTGTGCTGGTCATCATTGGCATCAGCGTCATAGGTTCAAGAAAAAAAAGGACAACGCCTAAGGGCTTTTGGCCATCTATCAAAGGACAAGTTACAGCCAGCAAGCAGCTGGCTACCGCAGACAGGCACAACAATGTGTCTTCATAACAATGACGACTTCTACGTAGTGACAGCAGCTCACTTTCTGTGCTGGTCATCATTGGCATCAGCGTCATGGGCTGAAGGGAAGAAGGGCATGTCCTGAGGGCTTTTTGCCAAAGGGTGTTCACTGAAGTATGGGTGCCTCAGGGCTTGTCGGGCTGTGAGGCGCTTTTCTGGGTCATAGGTCAGCAAGCCATTCAAGAGGTTCAAGCCTGTTCTGCTGAGCTTTGGAAACTCCTGCACATGAGCACAATCCATTGAACAAGCTC